>JAVQJS010104757.1:0-14612 GCA_036024795.1 Galaxias rostratus | reverse complement strand
CGTTGTTAAAGTCCCCAGCCACAATAAAAGTAGCCTCTGGGCGTGAGGTCTCAGTCCTTTCGATAATCCCATAAAGATCGTCCAGCGCTTGGGTGGAATTCGCGTGAGGTGGGATGTACCCTCCCGTGATAATGACCGAGGTGAATTCCCTCGGGAGATAGTATGGGCGAAATGCTAACATAAGATATTCCAGGTGTGGGGAACAGCCCTTAGAAATAACCCACACATCGGAGCACCACTTGTTGTTTATCATGAAGAAAACTCTGCCGCTCCTACCTTTTCCCGAGTCAATTAGTTCGATCCTGGCGGTGAATGGAGAAACCATTTTGGGCGATAGCAAAGTCAGGGATTAGCGGGTTGAGCCAGGTCTCTGTGAAGGCTAGAATACAACAGTTCTTGATGTCGCGTTGGAAAGCCAGCCTGCTTCTGAGTTCATCCAGTTTATGGTCCAGAGACTGGACATTAGCCAGGAAAATACTCGGGAGAGGAGGCCGGAGGGCTCGTCTCCTCAGACGGACCAGCACACCAGCTCGTTTCCTGCGCCGCCCCATCAATTTCATGAGAGCAAGCCGTTAGCATCTTAAAGCTCTGGTGCATGATGGAAATGCTGTTTGCTCCCTTGCACTGTGCTCAACTGCCTCTGTAATGTTTATTAGCGTTTCACTAATGTGCCATTATGGTTTACATTGTTATTTTCTACCCTACACCTACATTTGAGATGTTACTCTGTTGCTGAATTACTTTTATCTTATGTTTCATTTTCATTCATATTATATTGCAATTGTAATATTTACTGTAAGGTGACCTTGAGTGTCTTGAAAGGTACCCTCAAAATAAATATTATTTTATTTTTTATGCTTAAAAAAATTGCTAATAAGGTGAAGCTTATCGTATTAGTTCAGAGTTTTTCTGAATAATAAGACTTGAAAATCTAAAACCAGTGACTGCCTCATCTTCTTTGCCAACACATCTACCTGTGGAGACTTTTTGGGAGACAAGAGATTTGATGAGCGATAAGTTGTTGAATGTGCACATTTACCATAAGTAGTCTTGCAATGCCAGACCTTCCTCTACACGTGTTGAGTTTGGGTGTAAGAAACAGCAAACTCAAAACAGAAACAAACATGATACAATCACAACCTCTACAAACAAGCAAACATTTTAAATAAACTAACTGGAAAAGTTTGCTTTCTCTTGAAGTATGCTGAGGCCTGTACATATTTCAAGAGAAAGCTACTTTGCCTGAGTTAGCAGTAGCTTACATCGAAATGCAGCAGGGGATGCTGATTTTTATTATATAGGCCAATGTATTATTTTGGCCAACATATTTTTCACGTCCTGGGCAGGTAGGCCTACTGCAATGTGTCTTCATTCACAAGCACAGTATTGTTTGCTTTAAATACTTAAAGACTGCACCCATCGTTGTTTTTGTAACGTTTTTATTAAATAATAATACATTTTATTTAGTTTGAAGCGCTTTATCATGACACTCAAAGCTTTTACACACAATTAAATCACCAATTAATGTCATACACTGAACAATGGACCAACAGCTATCAGACCTGCTCACTCAACATATATTAAATTTTTCTCACACACAGACCAACTCCAGATTAACTGTCAGTGACTGGTCAGAGCACTGGCAGGAGGATGGGGCATGTTTTTTGGACTGTGGTAGGAAACCGGAATACCCGGAGGAAACCCACGCAGGACCATGGGGAGAACATGCAAATTCCACACAGAAATGTCTTTGGGTCAAGGTGGGGATCAAACCCAGGACCTTCTCGTTGTGAGGCAACAGTGCTAACCACTGCCCCACCGTGCTGCCCTAACTGAGTGAATGTTGAAGTTAATGGGATTTTTTGTGCTGTTTTTCTTACCGTGGTATCAAGTTGGGTATCAAATACCGTGGAATTTCACTGGTATTGATATTGACTCTCAAACACTCTACACTCTTAGCTGTAGATTAATGCCTCTGCTTATAGAACTAGGATCTGGTTGCATTAGTTCAATACTTTGGTTAGGCATAGGGGTAGAAATTGTCATCTGACTTTTCAACAGCAAGGACCTTGTTGGGAAAGATAATACTAAATTGCCAGAGCAGGTGCAGGCAGGTGTGTCCTCTGTTTAAAAAGGAACAAAGATGTGCCATACAGGGGCCCAGCAATGTGAACTGTAGGTAGAGATAGAAGAACATTGTTCCATCTAACAATATATTACTGAAACAAAAGTGTGGTCAGTGCAAAATAACAAGAAAGGGTGAGACTGAAGAAAGACAGATTCGACCTGTTCAAAAGTATTAAGTGAAGAGTGAAACTAAGAAAATGTAAGGCACACATTCGCCATGGTACCCAATAATCTTACCAGGTAAACAGTGTAGTCCAAACATGTCTCGACTTTGAGTATTTAGGCGACTCTGACCCAACATCCTCTCCTGTGGAGGAAGCATACGGCTTGGTTTAGTCCTGCTCAATCGTTGACCAGTGAAACAGAAACCGTCACATCACCATCATTTCACATTCAAAGGCACATTCTTTCTCAAAGGACTTCTAATTTGAACACTTCTTTGGTAATAGTAATACTACTAGGCACAAAAACCTGTCAAACAACACCATTTAAAAAATATCTATTTTAAAGGTCAGGTCCCTTTAAGGACCTATTCAACTAAGAGAAAGGTAACCACATAATGCTTACTGGCTATGGTTTCCATGTACCATTAGTTCTATTCCTTGATGGGAGTCTAAATCTACTCTATTCTGCTCTGCCAGCAGAATCTAAGCCAACAGGACCACAGAGCAAGCGTAACCAGACTGCTGGACTTAAGTTGGTAGTACCTCTCTTAGTCCAAACTCCTTCCAATTAATTGTTATAAAAAAATTCCAGAACAACTTGGTTGGACTAGTAGAAGTATTTTTGAAGTAGACAAACATCTAATATTTAATTAAAAATAGAAAATCACACTTAATGTTTGATAACACATGACCGAACCATCATGCACGGCACATTCCTAAAACACTTCACAGACTGCCGTAATTTTGATAACTCCCTTTAAGGACTTTAGTAAGCTTAAGCCTAAAACTTGGTTTTGCAAACAATAGTTATTAAGTTAATCAAAAAAATTATGTATATGAAATGCTGCTAGTACTTAGAAACATTTTCCATTACACATAGTTTTTAGTTTCCTTTTGTGACAGAGAGGACTATTATTGTCATTTCAGTAGCTCATAGATTCATGATCAATTAACTACCATGTTGGGTGTTACTGAAACCATTTTAGAGAGCAGACAAACAACCTTCTTGAGTCCAAACCCTGTGTCAGATACATTTTGACAGTAAAATAAAAAAATAACTTTGAAATAAAGCATAAATCCACGCCGAGATAAACAATGCTTTTTTTTCGTTTCTGATCCTTAAATATACCCATTCAAATTCAGGATTGATTGGAATACAGATATTCATTGAATCAAAAAGTACACCCTGTCTGCCTTCCAATTGTGATCATGGTGAGAGCTATATAGTTTGCCCATACCCCTGACTCCACATATATGCAATGCCTGAGGGTTAAGACACATCTGTAACCATTTTTCCAAGCAGCAGCTGAAAATAAACTGGGAGGAAACAAAACGGTGCAATGCCACCACTAAAACCTTTTTTTAAATGAACTAACATAGATGTAGCTTCATAAAAAAACAATTTCTGGAGAGACTGTAGGAAGGGCATCAAGAATTCAAGAATCAAGAAAGGTGCGTCGCAATATATTTTAACGCATTCTCTGTACAGGAAAAAAAACATCCTTTTGTAAAATAATGTCTACGTTTTAGAAGAACAAAGGCTTGAATTTGAAGATAGGGAGTGGATCACATCAGTAGTGGCTAACGACCTCACTCACACAAAAAGAGTTCATCTCTAGAGATAGCCCAAGGTATAGTCTAATTGAGCATGAATCTGAGGGTATAATTAATGTTGTGACAAATACAATGGTTCTGTTACTGGTCACAGGGGAGTGGGGGTGCACATCACACCTACTTTCAACATAGTTGCACAGAGTTGAGCAGGGTGTGCTTCTTGTCAATTTAACACATTGTCAACTGACTGTGCCCTGCAATTTTTTTGTGGTTGGAAGCGTTTTTGTGGAGAACTGAAAGTGTCAAGATTGTTTGGCCAAAATCCCTTGCCATGGTATAGGCCAAACGGAGAAAACCCCATCTCACTGCCATAGGATTTAAGTCAAAATTAGCACCCAGGCAGGTAGTGTCAAGTTTAATGTTTGCGTTCAATTGTTATATAGTATTATATATATTATAACGGGTACATTGGTCTAAATGCTCCATATTACTTAAGTATGAAAAGCTCACAGACACAGAATGTAATTACAGTGGCAGCAAGCTAGCAGAGGGCACCACCCTCCCTGGGTAACGCTGGTTAAAATATATTTTATTAGTATTTGAAAAATAAACAATAATTACTTATTTTAACGATGTATGTGATTGGAATGTACAATAATGTGTAATATCTAAAATATTAATTATTATATTTGGTCAAATTAGCTCATAGATGTATCTATCCACCCATGCATTATCTGCTGCTTATACAGGGTGGCAGCAGCCTCAGCAGGGTAGTCCAGCCGTCCCTATCCTAATCAGATGCCCTAATCAGATGCCACTAACTCATCTGGCTGCTTTCGACGCGAAGGAACAGCGACTCTATTCTGAGCTCCCTCCGGATGGCCGAGCACTTTACCCTCCCCCTAAGGCTAAGCCCTGCCACCCTACGGAGGAAACAAATTTCGACCGCTTGTGCTCCCGATCTTATTCTTTTGGTCACTACCCAAGGCTCCTGACCATAGGTGAGGGTTGAAACGTAGACCGACTGGTAAATTGCGAGCTTTGCTTTTCGGCTCAGCTCCTTCTTCACTACAACCGTCCGGTACAACGCCCGCATCACTGCTGATGCTGCACCCATCCGCCTGTCAATCTCACACTCCATTTTTCTCTCACTCGTGAACAAGAACCCGAGATACTTGAACTCCCTCGCTTGAGGCAGCAACTAATTTCCAACCCGGAAAGAGCACTCCATCGTTTTCCGGCAGAGAACCATGGCTTCGGACTTGGAGGTGCTGACTCAATGTTAGATTTTTTTATTTCTTTGGTATGGGCTCGAACCCAGGAAATTGGTGTAAAAGTCTTTTGTTTATTACTTTTATTTTCTATGCCACATAATCATGTAATATTTTTGTTTTCTGGCTTGAATTACTGCACGCGTGAACAACAAAGTCGACAGAATACACAATGTATTAATCATATGTATGATGAATATAATGGAAATTAAAAAGTTCTGTAATTGTGTGTGTGTGTGGGATGAGAGAGAGAGAGAGAGAGAGAGAGAGAGAGAGAGAGAGAGAGAGAGAAGAAACAGCTCCCAATGTTCCTCGATCAACCATCCAGCTGAAACAGGTCACCCAGTCTACAGTCCCTCACCAAAACAGAAGAGCACTGTGAGCATTGTATGGCCTAAAGATGATAAAGGTTTAGAGAATAATTTGCTTTTAAAAAGCACTTTGGAATGACTACAAATATTAGGTGATAATGTGTTTTTTTATGCTGGAATCAGGAATAAAAAAAACTTTTAATAAAAAACATACACATCGTTCCCCTTTTTTACTCCCTAGTCACTTCTGTTATCTCCATGTATACACAGTTGAAATGTGTGATTACATTCAATGTGTGGACGCACAGAATGCTAATTCTTAAGCAGAACGTGAACCATCTTTTAACTTTGTGGTGAATGACAGTTTGATACGCAACAGCTCAAAGTTGACTGCTTTTGGTCATTTACTGGTTGTTCAAGCGGAATAACCTCATACAAAGGCAGACCTACCTTTACATCAGGAACCATTTGTCTTACTTTGAACGTGGTCCTCGATCCCGTCAGCATTTTAGCATTAACTAGACGTCAGCTATACCTATTGGAAACAACCCTAATACAAAAGCACTGCGGTTTGCGTCATTTTGTCCATTTTTGTCGACCCCATTACACAGTGTGGGCATACCATCTAATTTGACGCTCCAGATGCTACACATGCGTTGAGATTAAAGACGGATAAATAATACTCTATGCTTCTTTACGATACTACTAAGAGAGATGGCTTCCAGATATTATTTGAAAGGGCACGCCCTGCAAAAATTATGCCGCTTTTCAGTAAATGTGAAATCGGTGAGTTCGTCACTTGACAAATGCCCGTTAACTTCTTGCAAACGTTTCCGTTGCTTTCGACGTATTCATTCACTCGACGCTGAAAATAAGGCTATAGAGAAAGAAAAAAGGTACGTCCAGCTCCTTAAAGGGCCAGCAGCATTTTGCTTGCATCTGCCAATCTACTTGGTGAAATTGGCAGGCTACAAGAGCCGTTCACTGTTTAGATTAAATTAGGAATTCTGTGAGATGACAGCCCATTGAACTCGACACGTGCCAATGGGCCAATAAGGATATCCTTTTTTTTGGATAATACTGAGACCACGACATGCGAATGCCATGCTTGACCTCAATGACTGATATGTAATTCTGCGGCTTAATGTGTAAAATGAATAGTTTAATATCAGGCATAATACAAGTAGACAGGATAAACGTGTTTTCAGTTTTTTTAAACCAGTGATTAAGCAGTTAAAGCTTCAAATTTGTGTTACTTACAACACGTTTATTAATAAAAGCATTTTGACACATTTCCAGTTGAGCTAAGAGATAGTTTTAGTGTTTTTAAGGTTTTTCATTTTTTACCCAGGTAATACTTTGGTGTAGCTAAGCAGTGTCTTCAAAGAGCGCCTCCTCCTTGGCCAACTTGGTTTAGTTTAGTTCTTTGTCTGGGGAAAAATTATGTATAAGTTGCTACAGATACTTTGAAAAACTAACCGCCTTTATATTTAAATAATAATGAATAATAATAATAAATCAGAGTACGCTGAAAACGTGTCAAACAACTTAACTTTTAAATGGCGCGGCCCTAGTCAACAACAATTCTAGGTTTTCCAAGGCACTGCTTGCAATTGCGTTTGTACATGCATGATTAGTGCCAGATAATCACCTGGGCCACGTGTGAAATGTAGGTTCCATTGCAAGATCATTGCTCAGTACTATTTGTATCTGCTTAATTAGCCGATAAAGCAGTAATAAACAGGCACATTCTCTCGATGAAATAATATTGTTTTCCCTGTCTACCCCTACAGTCCTCGCCGAAATCGATCTTGAAAAAGTCACTCTTTGCCCAACAAATTCCTATAATATAGCCTATATTTCCATTACCATCACAATGATGATCTTGCATTATATTGATCTTAAATTGATATTTTTAGCAGTCCACGAGAAGTTGATGTGCTCATTTCTGCATTCTGCTTTGCAAACCTTAAGGCAATAAACCATCTGACAAATAAATAGGTTTTCTTAATGAATTGCTTTATGGATTTCAAGCCATGTGAATGATTTCTAAATCCAAACAAACTATATAGCAAGCTACAATATTGTGTTATTAACAGTAAGTTGGTTAAATTGTTCATCATTTAAGAATAAATGCTTAAATCAGTACATCAGTGGTTGGATATGAAATAAAGCATTTTTTTCTAATCAAACTGAATAAGGTCAAGAATTTGTTCATGCATGAACCAAACTGGCACACTTTGAAAGGTAAATGTAAATTAGCAAGAGTTCTATTGATGTTGACACATATATGTTGTGAAACGAGGATTACATTTGAATTACTGGATAGGTTCAGACCAACAAAAATGTAATATTTGTGGTGTTTAAAACAGTTTCAAAACTGAACACCGTAATCTTAGTTGCTGCTGTGTCAATTGCGTTGGTTGGAGTTGTCTAGCCTTCTACAAGTTTAAGGCACACAATGCCTTTAGCAGGAAATAAGTGAGCATGTATTTCACACTGATTCTTTAAATACTATAGTATAATATGTTGTTTCTTGTATCTGTCTATTAGAACTCAAAATGCTAAGATTTTTTTATTCATGTCAATCTATATTTATTTTAATGTTAAAGAATTACTCAACAATGTTAAACAGAAGTGTTTGAGTGAGATTTATTTTACTTAATTGTCGCAATGTTGTAGGCTTTTGTCTTGGTGTACATTTTTTATCTTTTGTTATGTTTTTGATCGGATACCAATGCTGCATTTGAAACATTCTATCGTCATTTAGCATTTCATATTTAAACAGCAGAATGTCAAGCAAGTTGAATAAATTACTATTGCACCAGTGGGGTTCATGAGTTTGCAAACCGGAAAAGGCTATCCCCTTGGGTAAAACAGTAGTTTTAAAAAAAGAAAATGCAGGAAGGACCCCTGATGCAGTGCAATACACACCTTTTTTCAACTACTTTCTGCATTTTGTTTGCAAAATGCTAAATGATGAGAGGGTTGCTTACAATACAACATCAGTATCTATTGAAAAACATAAAAAAATCTCAAATTGGTGAACTATTGCTTTAACTTAAAAATACATTATCACATGCATTTCACATACATTGATCCTATGAATCAAACTTGTTCAATATACTTGAACTACTAAAATTTAGCCTTAACAACAACACATGTTGTTCACAAATTTTTTTGCACTACCTCTTTAAAATAGCATTCCATCACCATAAAACTATTAAACCCAAGTGACAAGTGATTTAACAACAAATACATGTGACAAACCTATCTTCCAAAACCGGCAAAAAAGTATGAGAATGTTGTTTTCATTCTGACAAATACTGCACAGAATTATTCATTCATGTTAATTCTCATTACCTGTGCAACATACCTGTCAGTCATCCAAACTTCAGTTTCATAAAGAAGTCTTTCTGAAGGGATAGTTTTCTTCAATTACATAAAAATGAATTTGTACTTTCTGTCCCTTCTGACTGAATAGGTATAACGTCTTTGTTCCTTTGCGCTATAACAGAAATAGTACCGGATTTTTAGCACGAGAAAGCTTTTAATATTACATTAGGGTCTCCAATTTCTTTCATATATAAACAGAGTCAGATATAGAAACTTGCACCCTTAACTGGATTAATTTGACAATGGCAACCTAATGCACAATACCCTTATTTTAAGTGAAGTATTGATAAAACTGTTTCAAATTCAGAATATAGCATAGCATATAGTTTACCATATAGCATAGCACATCTTTTACCTAGCTGCTTTTTAGTACTAGTAGTTATGAACTCATTAAGTGACTATTAGAAAAAGTTTTGTGTAGCACAAAATGTAAGAAATAGAATAATACAATTTATATTTTAGTATTTTAAATAAAACATCTCTGAAGCTAAAACTGAGATAAAATCATTAGGAGACCATTTATGTTTTTTTATGTGTTCTGGATATAACATTTGTCAAGTTACTACAATAGCGGATTTTCTTAAAGTTGGTTCAAGTTATTTGTTTATTATGTTTTTTCAATAAGGGGAACGGTTAACAGACCTACATTTTATTTCACCTAGGTCACTTGAAGAATTTCTGGATTATTTACAATTCCTAATTCAGTAATCTAGAGAATTACTCTCCAAATCAAGCTGTGTACAAACATGAATGACAATTTTATTAGTGAATGATGGATTCAATAATTGCGTATAATCTACAACCACTGCACTAAAAAGGGAAAAGTTTCCTTTCGTTGGCCAAGGATCATATCTTATATTAGAACATCATATTTGTATGGATTATAAATATGTTTGTGTTCTACGTCACAGACAGATGGAAGAAACAAAGGAGAGGTTACATTAATGTTCAGAATCAGACCTGAAACACATTTTTGAAGGCTATGAAGAAGAAAAATATAGGCTCGCAAAATAATTCATACTGCCATATCAGCCTAACTATGAGAAGGCCTGGCAAAAAAATACATACAAATTAAATACTTAGTTGTGCACAATCTGTTTGCTTAATTAGTAGATGCTGCATATTACAAACAGGAACCTTGTTTGTCTCAATTCAGCATGCACATGCCTTATTCCCAACCCTGTGCTAATGTAGCCAAGAAGAAAAAGGCAGATATCAGAAGGAGCGGGGGTGGGCCTGCCACTGTCCTTCACCGCAGGGTGTGATTTGCTACATTTCCAGGAGAGGGGGATACAATTCAGATGAAGGTCAGCATTGTAGTTTTTAATAATCGCTTCCTTGTGGTAATTTTTCAAATCTCGAGATACTAAACTTAAAGCTGATCATCAACATGCACTATTTTCAAACTATAAAAACCATTTTGTCCTTTGCTTAGATACAGCTGACATAATGTTAAGATAATTTGTTAATTGAACATAAAATATGTTAAAATAAACAGTATAACATCAAAGCATTACCATTTCAAAATGTAAATCACAAAGTACATTTAATTTGCCTGACATTTAATTTAATAGAAAGTAATTAATAATTAATTCGACTACTCAAAATGACAACCAAGAGTTACATTGCACCTAATTCATGGTTTCTTGAACACTGATAAACAATGTGCCACGTTTAGATTATGAAATTTCAAAATACATAGACAATCAAAATAACCACTTTATCTGACGTGATGCACAGGTGACGAACACATCTCGTTATAGCAAAGTCATATTCTTCTAATTGTGATTACATGATTGAGTCAGTATGACACAGTCACATTCACACCTACTGGATAATTTAGAGTCACGGTTTAACCTGGGTGTTTTTGGACTGTGGGAGGAAACCCACGCAAACACGGAAAGAACATGCAAACTCTACTCAGAAAGAGGACTTCTTTACTATGAGGCAACAGTGCTAACCACTGATCCACCAATATTTCAAATCTTTCATATAAAAAGTAGCCAATATCTAGACTTTAACTTTGCAAACACCAACATGATTGTTCTGGGTGGTCGCAACTTAAAGGTTGAGAGCCACTGCCATAGACAATTAATGGGAGATGAGAATAGGCCTTCTGGTGGGCTTTAAGTAAAGGAGCAATATGCTACCATCTGAGTCAATGTAGCATAGACTCACAATAGCTCTACAAGTCTAACCATGTTTATCCTAATTCACCAGATTCCACCTGCATAAAAACACAACCGGACAACATAAGGCACTGCGTACTGAATTGTGAGTACTTCGTTTATTCAAACTGAAGTTTAAGATTAATTTTTAATCGCACACTGCTGACTTGTGGTCGCTCTGAGGTACTTCCTATTTGCCAATTAAAAAACGCAACACAATAACTCTAATCAACCATGAATTCTCTACTAATCTACCATCACGCCTCAAAACTCATGGCTTACATTTTAACAAGATAATATTCCCACATACAAAGCGGATGAAATTTGATTATAGAGAAGGACAATTTTAGTGGCTACAGACAGCAGTGGTATAGCTTGCATGGATGAGGGCTGGAGCCCCCTTAGTTATTTAATTGTTAGTTATTTATTTTTCGTAAAAGAAAGTCATTACAGTGTATTGTGTGTAGAATTTTGAAGAAAAAAAGTAATACATTTTGAAATAAGGCCATATTTAAACATTAGTTAATCAATGTGAAAACATTCCAGATGTACTGTGTAGGTAAATTGGTAATAGGAAAGTATCATGGTTAGGTAAGGCATCCTTGAAAGAGTCTGTGGTACCTGCAAGGATGTGGCAAGGTTCACTGTGTAGGCAAATCATTCCAGTTTAAGAACGTTTCTCAATGCGCAATTGCAAGGAATTTGGGGTTTTCAGTGTCTAGGATCCATAAACGATTCAGAGAATTTGGATAAATCTCTGTGCCTAAGGGGCAAGGCCAAAAAGCAATAGGCCCTATAATGGTGATCTTCAAACCTTAAGGCGGTACTGCATTAACGTCAACAAATGTGACTATATAAAAGACATTTCTACATGGGCTCTGGAACTCTTGAGGCCAAATCCCATGGCCAGTCGGGTAAACAATGTTGAGACGATCAATAATCGACATTCTTAGCCTATTGTAAAAAAATTAACAAGTGAGTTATGGAGGAAGGACACTAAAGTGTACAAACAACCACACCAAATATAGCCATATATATGCCAGATCCTGACATATGCAATTACCTTATTGATGTGTCACTTTTTCTGAGAGTTAAGTCTGCCTAGTTTTTACTTCTGCGTGCGCACATCAGCTAATGTAAACATTAATTTGGCACATATAGTTTGTCTACATACTTATTGGGCAACCAATCAGAGAATATTCCCCCCTCTAGATAAAATAACCCCATATTCCCCCCTTTAGATAAGATCAAAGGAACAGGCCCCAAACTGGCCCTGGTGAACACCCAACAGGGGCCAGCCTGTTTTTGCCACACAACTCCTTAGACTTAATCAAAACAGCACACTGTTTTCACACTAAGGATTGATCAATTGAGATTAAGAAATTGTTGCCAAAGGAACATCAATTTAAATGATTGGAAATTGAACATGAGGAGATATTGTAATATCAATTGTGTCTATTTTGTAATAATTATACATTTTGGATTGTTTTTAACTGAACTGAAGTGAACTAACAAACTCAGCCTTGTCATGTTTGGTATCAAAATGTCCGCCATGACAATTTGTAAACTTTGAATACCTTACACGGAGCATATTCCTGGTATACATTCGTAGAAACAAAACTATTTCAGGTAAGCTGTCTGGTAACCGGTATTTCAAACTTTTTTCGAACCATGTTTTCCAACCGGTCTTCACTACTTTCGATGTTTTACTAAATGATTCGGAGCTTTTGACAAAATGAACTGAGTCAGAGGACCTATTGGATCACCAAGACGGAAGCAGCGCACCTTTGTCCTAACCAGAAGAGATAATAGAAGGACAAATTCCCACTAACTTTCATAACTTTAAAACTTCACAACTTCCAACATGTATTCATACTTTTCAAAACTTTACACACAAAAAACATGGACTTCTTTAATTTGGTCCAGCCGCAACAGCAGGCCTAGAAGAGATCAAAAAAGAACCATCACATAATTAAATTAATGTTGAATGAATTTGGTTTCCTGCAGAATCGTGCATTGCCTAAGCAAAATTGTATGTGGTGGTGCTCCTTATACTACGTAATTACACTTCCTCACCTTGTTCATCACTAGTTTTTCCACCGACAGTTGTACATAAATGGTTTCCCAAAAAGGAGTGTGGCCGTTCTGATCATATAGGCTTGCTCTGATAGTGATTGACAGATGAGTTTGTAATTTTGCAAATGAATAAATGTGACAATCGGAAAAGTACCATATTTAAATACAAAAAAGGGTCGAATTCCTGTCCCAGTACGCCCTTCATACGAGAGAAACGACATGTGATGCTATAGTGCAATCAAAGCATTGCATTGATCAGTGAAAGCCAATCGGTTTTTCCATTGCAACATCAGCGCACAGCATCTACGCTTCCCCAATTTGAGACTGAAAGCGATTGCCATAGGCTATTATTGTCAAAGAAGTAAACGTAATTTAGCTTTTATATTTTTAAATACAATAATTTCTTTACTAGATTTGTATGATGCATGTTAGATGTAGAGAGCGTAGAAAAATACAAAAGAACTCAAGAAGTTCTGGTGAACTTCTACCGCTGCACAATTGAGAGCATCCTCACCAACCGGAATACACTACAAAGGGTAGTGAAGACGGCCGAACGAATCACCAGCACTCCACTCCCAGCAATTCAGACTGTTCAGCACAAGCGCTGTCTGCGGAAGGCACGCAGCATCGCCAGGGACACCTCCCACCCCAGCCACAGACTGTTTGCCCTCCTTCCCTCTAGGAGGCGCTACAGGAGCCTCCATTCTAGGATCAGCAGGCTCAGAAACAGCTTTTTCCCCTCAGCTGTCACCTTGCTGAACTCTGCACCAAACACACACCCTACCCCATCCCCCCACCCCCCCCCCCCCCACCCCAGATACCCCCCATCTGCATCCCCGGCCCCTGTACATAACTCTATGTACAATTACAAAATGGATCTGCACTTTCACGGCTTAGAGCCTTAATTACAAAACAAGCACATAGGGAAGAGACCGCGAAACATCTTTATAATACAATGATAATTTATTCAAACGTTGCAAAACATTTAAATTACCCTAACCTAAAGTGAAATGCTCCATCTGTCCAGATGTCACACAGCCTGGGCTCTCCTCTCAAAAAAACACAAAACAGAATGAAAATAAAAACAAAAGGTCTAAAAATTTAGGACATTCTGAAATTAGCTTACCAAAGAAATAACTAATTTGTGTGGATAAATTGCATGGAACTGGCAAATATTACTAATATAATATAACTATGGCAATGTTACTGATGAAGACAATTTTAGCCCATACAAATATAGTTGACAATATAAAATGATCAAGTTAGTTGCTTTGTAAAGAAAACACCCAAAATCAGCTTCTTGATTAATCAGCAAGAGCACAAATTCATAATGAAAGTGGAGCGTAAACAAATTAAAAGCAAAATATCTTTCCTATAGACTATAGCAAAGATAGAACATCCTAAAAACCTTCTTTAACTAACCACTTTCCAAAATGAAACATCTTACTACAAAACACACACACACACACACACACACACACACACACACACACACACACACACACACACACACACACACACACACACACACACACACACACACAC
>JAVQJS010104743.1:0-12094 GCA_036024795.1 Galaxias rostratus | reverse complement strand
TCTCTCTCTCTTTCTCTCTCTCACTCTATTTCTGCTTCTCTCCATCTCTCTCTCTCTCTCTGCTTCTCTCCCTCTCCGTCTATGCTTCGCTCCATTACTCTCTCTCTCTCTCTCTTTCTCTCTCTCACTCTCTCTCTCTCTCTTTAAGGCTTGAAATAGAGTCACTTTGGGATCATGTTCGAAAGGACGGCGATCGAGTTATGAATGTTCCAATTAAAGCGGGAGCGCTCTGAAACAGGAGCAGAAGGAAGTGGGGCTGAGTCTGGCCCGGTCCATAATTTTTAATTTAGGCTCCTTTAATGCAGGCTATTGACTTCTCTATGCAGACCCAGATTAGGTCAAATATACTTCACCGGCTAATGCAAGCCTAATGGTTTCTCACATAGATCGTCTATAAAAGCTAGCGATAAATGTTGCTGAATTTAGAAAACGTCTGAAATCCAATAAAATTCAATGCTCTATTTTTTTAAATGGCTTTCAAAGCAACGTTTTTAGCTTGTGCTCAGATACATCAGTATCAACTGATGGATGGCCTAATCAAATTATTACTTCATTCTTTCAGTCTTTTTTTCAGTTATTAAAGTCTGGACTCTACATGTGATCCAGGGACCATTCACCATGAGCTTATGGACATACAATGCCAATGATGTTGTGCAACTTCTCATAAAAGCGTAAACACTCTTTGACCCATAGATATTGTCAAATAAATTGCCTTAGCCCTGGAGAGAGGGCGGTTTGTTAAAGCAACCATTTGTGTTAGTCCACAGTGTTGCTGTTTACTCTTTAGCACACCGGTACATGACGTACCCTCCACACAAGCAGACAGCGTGGGTCTCCACCCGTTCACGGACCCATTCAGCGGAGCGTTTCCACGCGGCTGACTTCCTGTCCAACCCGTCCTTTTGCAGAGCGTCGACAGAACGGAAGAGCTGTAAACAAGCTGCAGTGACCTGTCAAGGCAACCGTCCGCGTCGCTATGGTTACCCCCGTGCTCGCGATCGCGCGGTTCCAACCGGATGCCGTTCTCGCCTGTCACCCGCTCATTTGTCACCTTTGAACCCTGGCTGTGGCCCAATAGGATGCACTGGTTGAGCTTTAAATACTGCAGGCACTCTATGCAGCGTGCGGCTATCAATGTGACATGGAAACATTCATTCCAATGCAGAAAATAAATTTTGACCGAACAACGTCACATGTCATCAACCATCGGCCTGTGATTTAATGGTAGCCATTGCAGGTGAAGGAATGTGGTATCTCTCAATGCCTCAATTTTTTTCAGTTTGCAATGGTAGTGGCTGGACTCTTTCCTGTCAGGAAAAGCAGGGATCAGCTCATCAAGTGTGTCCTGTTTCACCTGGATGTGGGGCAACAACCTGAAAGCCGCAGCTCCCATCACAGGGCAACCTCATGGATCTCAGTGTGAGTTCATCCTCCTCCTACAGTATGTGTACCATTCCTAAATGTACATCAGAAACCGACACATTACTGTACAAGCACCATACCAAACACCCACCAGCATGGCCCTTCCCCTCCCTCTGGCTCCCTGCCTCTCCCTCTTTCCCTCTCTCTAGCTCTGTCTCTCTCCCTCTCTCTGTTTGTGTTGCAGGCCAACGATGCTCTTTTGGTGCCTGCTGTGCGAGGGGTCAGAGAGGGTGACGGTAGACAGTGTGTGTGTCCAATGGATCGGCTGTTCAGGAGTCAATTAACTGGGGCCTTTGCAAATGAAGAGAACAAGGCCGTAATCAGATCCAATCTCCCTCCAAGTCCTGCCTCCTGACTCATCTATTAAGGCCCGCTGGTAAATGGACTCCTCTGGCCTTTAATGGGATGAATCTTAAGTAGCCGCGGTTTGAGTCTGGAACGTAGAGGACACCAGGCCCATCGAGCTGCGATGGAGAATATTAGAGAGCGAGAGAAAGATACACAAAAAAAGGAGAGCAAGTAAGAAAAGCGCCGTGCAGCAGAACAAGACCCTGTCTGTGCCTGTCAAATGATAGGATGTCTTGGAGAGAGTCCCTTCAGATTGGCCCCTGTGTACTCAGTGGTTGTATCCGCGTTGCCCCGACGATCCAAAGCAGGGCCACATTACAAGCCATTTAATTCATTACGCTCCCTCAGCCGTAAACACCGCCCCAGCCTCCCACGCGCCACCGCACCCCCTTCACGAAACGCTAATCCGGGAAATGCATGCCGACAACCCTCTCAAGGCTGCCCCCTCCTCCTCCTCCTCCACGTGGCTCATCGGCCTCCTCGCTTCACGCACGTCGACACGCTCCGCCATCCTTCCCTCGCTCGAGAGATCACTCCCCTTCTCATACGACCACCCCGCCTCTCTTCCTCCACTGTCAATTGAGGAACCCCTCGCCCATTCTTTAATTCAAAGCCATGGAGTGGACTTTGTAATAGCATAATATCAAAATAAAGAAGAGTAGGTGATGATTTGAATGTGTGCCACATCTCCATAGCCTTTCCCTTCCTCTGCTTGTCTTTATTTTTCTTTATTTTTTCCTCACCTCTCTCCCCCTATGCATTTATGTATTGTGCACTGATACATAATGCAGCATCTTTACGGCAAAGCGGATTTCTGTCAGAGTAGTTTGTGTGCTCTTCCTGAGCATGTGGACCGCGTGGCAGCGTTGGTGACACACACAGGGCAAGCCGCAGTGGTCTCGTTGGCGCACTGCTAATACGAACGGTTCTGGACCACAAGACGGTGCTGAACGTAGACGCACGTAAGAGGAGGACCAACGACCAGACTGTGAATGTTGGCAAAATAGCCTTTTGCTTACCTGAAGCATGCTTTTGGGTCATACTGTGTGATCTGGGTTTGCTTATTGAAAGGCTTTGGGTTGAGAGGATTCTTGAGTTATTTAATTGATGATATTCCAACAAAGATCCCCAAAAAGACGGAGAAATGGCACAAGTGGTTGTTAGTAATTGAGTGCAAGTCTTTTGATTTATTAAAGAGCTGACGGGAAATGTTATTTGTGTGGGAGTACTCAAGAATGAGTTTGTCACGCTTAAAAGAACGTGAAATATAACAAGGAAACTTAAACCACACTGTGCACCAGCCGTGACATTAGAACAGAGTAAAACTTCCAAACAAATCCCTGGTTTTCGTTCGTATTTCATTGCGGCTATGTTCAGTGCCGTGCCTGTGAGCCATAAAAGTTTGTGCCCATTTTTAAAGCCCTGTAAATCGAATCGGTGGATTGGACACAATGGAAAAGTGTGGAGAAGAAAGGGCACAGTCATCAAGCAGGGCCAGGATATTAGAGCCCTCCTCATAGGAAGACCAGGGGTTTCTATCAAAGTGTCAGCCGGCACAATGGAGCTAGCTCTTAGGCAGAGCACTCCCAGGTTATTTCATTGTGCCATTCTCCCTCCACGCGATCTCCATTCTCACGGTCGTAGTTAATGTTACACAAAGTATATGAAAAAGGTGTGTGTGTGTGTGTGTGTGTGTGTGTGTGGTATGTGTGTGTGTGTGTGTACATGAAACCGAAAAGAGAGGAAAATGACTTAAATGAGCACAGGAACATTCATCCTTTATATGATAAGTTTATGAATGTCATCATATTTCAATGTGTTATGAACATTTACATTAGCACCTATCAACTGCTTGATATTTGATTGACATTTGGCCATGTGAACAGCAAGTGAGCAGTCAGACAGGTCCAATTGAACCATCCCATTGCATCCGCTACAACCCTGTCCTCCCTGATGTACTGTAAGTTGTCCAGCCAACAAAGAAACTGCTAAACGACTTACAACTTGTAGGCAGCAGAGGCCCTGATCAACCAAAAAAAAAAAACTACATCTAATAGCTACATCCCGCCGCGCACTGTATTTCACACCGTAAATATGGCATCATCCTGTCAACTCTAAGGGAAATTTAGGAGACTGAGCAGGCTGCGCGGTCCAATATTTCATTCTTATTTTTTTTTTTTTCACCAGGCCAGGGAGCTTAAGATGGGACCAAATCTGAACAGAGATGTTGATTTATTGCATTTCGCTGTTGTCCAGACGTCTGAGAGGCTCTCCACAGCAAGCTGGGGAGGATGGGTGCTTTATTGTCCTATTTGGATTTTGTTCTCCTGCATATAAACATGATGGGTACACGCATGAAACACATAAAAACAATTTGCCGTAAATTGCTTTGATCGTTGTTAAATCTCTCTCCGTGCACAGGGAGAGATATTTAAATGATTTAGCAATTGTGACAAGGGCACCTGCCCTTGAAGCTGTGGCGAACATTGCAGGAGTCCTTTTAATAGACCAGTAAGCATTCCATTTTGTACTCGTGGCACAGCTTGAATGCTCCCAATTTGACATAATGCGAAACATAATTTCTCAGCGTCTGCTCAAGGCTGTGTTTGTTTTTATTTGAAAATAAAAAATGAAAAAACTTTTCTGCTGTTTCATCGGTTCCGGTTGTTGTCCTTACAGACTGATACCATGGGCCTTAGTAGATACCAGATAATCCTATTTCAAGCTCCGTTCCAGTGAGATGGAACACAAGGTGTTGAATTGTTTCAAAGAGATTCGGCGTGGAGAAAAGCAGCTACTTCTGCATTCGAGAGCTGTCACAGGAACCTTCCATTAGGAGAACGCTGAAGTTCATTCAGCGGTCAAGGTTTGGCAGCAGAGGACACAGTCCTTCATCAAATTGCTTGACGGGTCATTTAGTGGAAACATGACTGAAATGCTGTATTCCTTTATGACCCTGTAAACGGGAGTTGTTTTCACATTTTTGAATTCGAAAGAAAATAACGATGTCCGTTTATCCGAAATATTGAAAAGTTTGATGGTATTGTTGTCAACACCAAAACCAATGAGGAACTATTTTGAGACATGAAATATTATAAGGATAAAGTGCTCAATAAGGTGTTTAACTAGTTGCTGCATTCAAACTCTTCAATGTAATGTTAATACATTTTCCTTTTAGTTTGATGCAATAGCAGCTTGATATTCCTCCAGGCATCCATTTACTCTACATGATTACACTCTAGACATTAAACAATCCTCTTGGCTTCTACAGGTGCACCGATAAAAACTGTAGGCCTATGACTGTTAACCACTTTAATTTAACACATGAAACCATAAAGCCATAAAATGGACACGGCACTAATGAACCATAAGCAGAGACCCCAGCCTATTTCCTTGTACGCATACTGAGAATTTTCACAAGCATAGGAAATTCCACTTTTTTAGTGTGTTGGGGGGGTTCTCACTGGTGCTCCACTGGTGCCCCTCGTTTCACCGCCATGCACCCTGCACTTTTAATGGATTCTGTGTGCTCCTAGTTTCTGTATCACTGGAGCTGAAATGTCGGCGGAGTGATGTGGACATCCCCCTCTGACATCTGCGAGTTAATTAAAGACCAGGGCAAAATCTGGTATGAGTCAAGGGCATGTAAAAAAGAACCGAAAAAAAGAAAAAAAAGACTGTATGCATTTAATTTTATATGTTCATTGTTTTCTGTTGTCAATTTGATGTGGTTAAATCAATTTAACGAGTGTCACTAAATTATAATTAAGTTAGAAACGTCTTCTCGCTAATGATGTCTGAGAGACTCTGAAGTCATGACCTGAGTACGTAAAAGGGGCCGATGAAACCGGTATGCCTGCGTATTCGCCACTATTTCAAACCACCCATTTTAATTGTCGATTCTCTCTATTCTGTAACTACCTTCAGCAGCGAGTCTTTTGGACTGCCTCTTAGCTTATGGCGAGAAAGCGGAAATAGTTCTGACCTAGTTGGGCCTTATATGCAGCTCGCCGTCAAACTTCTATCTCACTCCAGATCCGATGTTCTGATGTTCAAGGTGCCGGTGCTAAGCATATACCAACCTTGCGCCATATATCTTTATGTCATCCACTGCAGGCTCTCATTTTTCATAGGCCGTGTTGTCCTGAAGTTGAGTCACATTTAAAAGCTGTGTGATTATTTTGAGGAAGTTGTTTATTACAGGCTGTGACTCAATTGGGATTCCAACTGACCTGTATGTATTTTTTTCCTATGGTTAGATGTAAATCTTTATCATAAACATACAACATCATATTTTACTGCAAATTTATTTGAAACAAATGTTTTTTTACTTATATATTTAAAGAAGGGAGTTTTGTTTGTCAGACAAGAAGTCAATAGGTTTCCCTATCTGAGCTAAAATAATAATTATTTGATCAGCCATAGAGACTTTGTGTATTGTTGCTGGTTATTTTTTTATGTGGATCGAAGTACCCCCGCTGCAGTTCGCCCCATTGATTGACAGGCCAGGGTTTCTGAGAGCTTTGACAAACAAATATAACTGGAAATAATCCATGTCTGCTCCACAGAGAGTCCAGTCCATTTATATACATGAAGGTCACTCAATCGATGGGTGGTATTAAAACAAGCAACACAAGGTGATACTTTGTAAGATCGATGTGTTAACAATCTGGCTCTGGAAGTCAGCAAAGTCCTGACCTTTTCACGAACACTAAATCTTCTCTTCAGACATCTAACAGTTCCAACTAGGTATCAGCTGTGAATTAGTGAAACGCAAGCAATCTGCAAAATGCCAAATGCACATTTTGGCAATAGGTTTAGATCATAAAAAATCTTTCTATTACAACCATACCATGCTGTCGATTTAAAGGAAATACTAAAGTGCCAGCCAGCCATTGCTTGAAATGACCATGGGAACTTGTAGATCACTGTTTCTCCCATGGAATTGAAGATAAATGGTCATTTGCACTGATTAATTAAATAGGCTATGGCTTATTAATTGTCCACTTATGTTGTCTATGTCAATGGACACATCAGAAGTAAGTTTAATCATGTAAGACCTGTGCATCAGGCCGTTTAGTTTGGCACTATGGGGGCCGACAAACAGTCAACTCATTCATTCAGCACCATGGACAACTTCTACACACTGTGCTGTTTTTTTCAGCACCATGGACAGATCCAAACCTTCATAGACCGTTCAGCACCAAGGCCGGCTGTCAACCCTTTCCTGCAATATCATCAGGACCACGCATCTAATTCTCTCGCCATCCATTCTGTACCAGATACAGAGGGGTTGCGTGCTCTGTAGCTTAGCCTGCAAAGATGTAGTCCAGCCAAGGTCAGTTATGTGGGAGAGGTCTTTATAATCAACATGGAAACACGATTCAAGTCCTGTCCATCACATTCTGCTATTGTATCATTTAAGCTGCAGCTGCGATGAAAAAATAAGTAGCCAAGAAGGGAAAATAACACTTTTTATTATTTAAAATAATATGAGACAAACATGTGGGCTGTAGGCATGGTACTTGTTCCTTTTTGAACATGATCAAATCCACTAAAAGACAATATGTTGGTGTGTCTCAGAATTGTGGTGCCTTCTGCTTGTACGAACTATGTTTTAGGGCGTGGAAACACAATGCCCTGGATTCCCCCCTAAGGTAAGCCTTCATGCTGCTCTCACATTGGCGCTTGCTCACACCGCTTAACACTATGAGGGGAGAGGCCAAGAGGCCAGTGGTGAGGAGAGCAAAGCAACTAGGCGAATTACATGTTCTCAACGGTAGATCTAGATAGGGGCATAATTGACTCTGCAATGGTTTCTCTGGTCAAACAAGTTACAGGCGAGAGGAAGCGAACACGGGACCAATGCAAAGGCTTTCTCTCGATGAATCTCTGATCGAAGGGGTTTCCGCGTAGTCTGCTTAACATCGTTTTATCGTTCACCTTGTGTGCTTGATGCTAAGGGAAATGGTCTTCCAAAGAAGCTCTGAGAATCCTGTGAAATAATACCTTGAGATGGCCTCCCTGACCTGAGGAGGTAAACAGGGACATTAGGGTGATGTCCTTCTCCGGGGGGAGGCCTTTAAGAGGGATAAGGAGATGGGGTTTGTTTTCCTGGGTGTATGGCACGAATTGACTGGCACTATCTATGCGCCTCTGACAATTATCAGACATGCCAAAAGGGTTTACCACTGTGAAGACTAATTACTTTCATTAACCTGCTTCTGAGATAAGAAACAATTGGCTTTAATGTAATTGAAATGCTGCTTTGCCATCTCTCCGTGCTCCCTCCGCTTCCTGGTTAACACGCACACACACACACACACACACACATGCACGCACACACACACGCACACGTACACAGACACACAAACTCTCTCTCTCCCTCTCTCTCTCTCTCTCTCTCTCTCTCTTTCTGTATTCTCCACACTCTCGTATGCTCTGTTTGCGGCCTTATCTCAGCCTCTCCCCGCACTCTCTTAGCCCGCCTGTTAATCAATTTCTACACAGGCGTACAGATCCCCACTTGAGTGGTTTTTGAGGGGCTCCTGCGTGGGTGCGTGTGAACATTTACCCGATGGGCCTTGAGTGTTCTGTGCCTTTAAATGCATAGGGGGGTGACTCCCTTCTTGCGGTTTCCAATGAAAACACACTGGCTCTGATGTCTGGGGAGCAGCTTGAAGGCTTTGCCGAATGCTATGAAAATCACGGCAATGTTGATGGACCATCGATCACAGATATTTAGTTCCACTGGCTGTGATCAGCAACGTCCAGCTCAACGCTATAGCACCATAACAGCAGGAGTCTGAACGCTGGTACCGACCAGAGTCGTCTTTCGGGATGAGACTAGACATTACCCGGAGTGGTTGTGTCCGCTCCAGTCGGTGATCCACTTCCATGGCCTACTATAATCTGTGTCCGGGGCTTTGGATGCACACATAATGAGCTCGTTATTGATGGAGCCATAAACATAAAACACACCAGAGGAGCCAGAGGAGCCAAAGGAGACAAGGTTATCGGTCACGGCTCACAACACACAAGCCAAAGCACACACATGCACATGTACGCATGCGCACGTGCATGCACACACCCAGGCAAAACCCACCTGCTCTCTTGAGAGCCTGTAAGTATGTGTGCATATGTCATTGTTTCTGTGTCTGTTTGTGTGTTGGTGTATTGTTTGCGTGTCTGTTTGTGGTGGTTGGGGGTATTGTTTGTGTGTCTGTTTGGGTGTGTTGGGGTATTGTTTGTGTGTCTGTTTGTGGTGGGTGGGGGTATTTTTTATGTGTCTGTTTGGGTGTGTTGGGGTATTGTTTGTGTGTCTGTTTGTGGTGGGTGGGAGTGTTGTTTGTGTGACTGTTTGGGTGTGTTGGGGTATTGTTTGTGTGTCTGTTTGTGGTGGGTGGGAGTGTTGTTTGTGTGTCTGTTTGGGTGTGTTGGGGTGTTGTTTGTGTGCCTGTTTGTGTGTGTTGGGGTGTTGTTTGTGTGCCTGTTTGGGTGTGTTGGGGTGTTGTTTGTGTGTCTGTTTGGATGTGTTGGGGGTATTGTTTGTGTGTCTGTTATGATGTGTTGGGGGTATTGTTTGTGTGCCTGTTTGGGTGTGTTGGGGTGTTGTTTGTGTGTCTGTTTGTGGTGGGTGGGAGTGTTGTTTGTGTGTCTGTTTGGGTGTGTCGGGGTGTTGTTTTTTGTGTCTGTTTGGGTGTGTTGGGGGTATTGTTTGTTTGTCTGTTTAGGTGTGGTTAGGGTATTGTTTGTGTGTCTGTTCAGGTATATTGGGGTATTGTTTGTGTGTCTGTTTGGGTGTGTTGGGG
This sequence comes from Galaxias rostratus, assembly GCA_036024795.1. Lineage (NCBI taxonomy): Eukaryota > Metazoa > Chordata > Actinopteri > Galaxiiformes > Galaxiidae > Galaxias > Galaxias rostratus. The sequence goes on along the minus strand of JAVQJS010104743.1, from coordinate 2,513 downwards.
TATGGCTTATTTTGTTGCCAGGTGGGTGTATCGCTTTAGGGTGTCTCATTGATTGTGTTCTCATCCGTGGTAATCCTAGTCTTTTTAATTGTCTTATTTCTAACCCCCTGTCTCAACTCTCAAAGAAGGCAATATTCACCTTTTCCCTACCAACCTGTGTTGCACCGTTTCCCTGTGAATAACCGCCCTGCCTGGTTCCATCAGCTCCACTCCTTTACATCCTACTATTTCTATTGTTCTCCTATTCATCCCCCCATTCTAAAATATCTTCCCCACCTCTCTTTTCTTTGTTTACCCCTCTATTTCCTTATTCCTCAACCCTTTCATACTTTCCTCCTGACCCCTCATAAATTGTTCTCTCCGTCTTCTTCTAAGGTGTCCTCCCCGTTTTACCAGAAACTCCTTCCTCCCCAGAAAATAGAACCACGGATCTCTGTTCCACATTCAGGACCCGTCTGCCGGGATTGAGGCACACAACTGAACTGACTCACTCCTCCCTCCTCTCTTTTCTTCCCTCCTTCCCCCCTATTTGACCCCCCCCCCCCCCCCCCTCCTCCGAATGATTGTCCTCGGCTGTTGCCATGCCGCTCTATTAAGAAAACAGAGGTTCTTTGGGGTCTTTCAACAACTGAAATTGAAGATGAAGGCCGTGGGCTTGTTGGGGCTTGCATTTAGAATTGACACAGGCATTCACTCCCACACCCAGACAGATTCACTCATCACACGCGCACGCATCCCCACCCACGTGCACCTAGGGGCTGGCTGTGGAGACGCAGTAAGGACAGTTCAGGACTGCCCGACCTATGAAGATGTATCGGTGTTTGGACAAGGGGAGCCCGCGCCCACCTTTAATGACCTTTTGAGGAGGGGAGAGAGTGAACGTTAGTGAAGCCACACGCCATCCTCCGGCTACTCAGCCGACTCTTTGGATCTCCCAGGACCTGAGTATAAATCAGAGATCTAAATGCCTGGCCCCTCAAACGTAAAAGACAAGAGTGACAAAGGAAGTTAAGACAAAAATCCTAACAATATCGCTTAATTATGAGTCACATAACCCCGGTTGCAGAATTAATTTTTCAGTGTTGCAAAAACGCCCAGTAATGCTCAAAATGGGATCCAAATGGGCCTTAGCCATCTACATAACCAGGCTTCATTAGTGGCTACGTACTTGTTGTCTTTAAAATGCTTTATAGACGTTTCATTAATGATTCAATGGTGTGTTGTAAACGTTGATGGGCTCGCCTCATAAGGATGGCCACGAGAGAGAATAGGAATTAAGGACCCTCAGACCATGCAACTACAAGAGACAAAATGCAATGCTTCAGATTCATTTGTGAAAAAAAACATAACTTGCACATGTACAACATGTGAAGTAAAATTGTCAGCTCAGAGTGTGGTGTTTTGCCTCGTACAAATAATATTAATTCAAAACGTGTGTAAAAGATTATACCCTGAAGCACTTCAAAGTATTGAAGAGTTGGAACTTGGCCGGTCACATTAGTGCTGTATGTTACAACTGATTATGTTGTCTAGTCACATGTCACAGTCTAATTAAAACCAACGCTACGCTAATAATATTTTTCTTCCATTTCAATCGCGGAAATCGGCTCTTGAAGGTTAGTGGGAGGCAGGGATTAGGCCCTGGAGCCACAGTGGGAGGAGCCAAGCTTTTTTTCCTTGACGATAAGGTTTAGCCTACAGCGCAGTTTCACAATGTGCCTCTATGCTCTTGATGGCTTTACAAACATTTGTTTTCTGCTGCAACCCTCATACTTGTGAGTCACCACCGGGCCTAATGCAGAGGCAGCATTCATCACCAACAGACTCACACACATACGCACACAGACACAAACACACACGCACACACACACACATTTCTTATTTTTTAGGTAAGCACATAGTTAGACTAAAGTGAACTTAATTGTATCAGAATGTTATTTTATTCCAATTTTTTTACTCCACACCAGTTAAAGTTCTGTAACGTTAGACTTGTTTTTCACATACTAGTTCCTTTCAGAAGAAGCTGAATTTTACCCCTATATCCATCTAATCTGGGTTAAAGAATGGCTCCATAGTGCCTTTTAACAAAGGCCCTGCCTTCTCCGATATGCTGCCTGCATGTGTTGTACCATAAGTCCCAGATGGGGAGGGTCTGCTAGGAGGAAGCACTAATGTTCTCTGACATAAATAGGTCCCACAGATTTGGCAAAGCATAGGCCAAGTATATTTGGATGGGTTGCAATGGGCTGCAATCTATTTGCTCCACGTCTCGTTTGTCCCATTATTTTTGCACTCTTCCTCTTCTTTTGCTCCCACTTCTCCTCGTTTTCATCCTCAACGTCCTCGTTCCGCTTTTCCCCTCCTTTTTTGTTCAGTCACTCCCTTATGTATGTCCTGCTGTTCAATCATTTTAAAACAAAAATATACCTCTAATGAAATGTTTACGTTGTTTGCTTGTACGCACTAACAAGAACATGAAAAACATTGGTCAATGCAGTTGTGAGATGTTTCAA
>JAVQJS010104738.1:0-10249 GCA_036024795.1 Galaxias rostratus | reverse complement strand
CTTTGTCTCGTTTCCATAGTACCTCTGGATTGCACTAATTCTACGTTACTATACAAATACTTTGGACACATTCTATTCTATTCAGGGAGAGAGGGAGAGAGAGAGACAGAGAGGGAGAGGGAGAGAGAGAAAGAGAGAGAGAGAGAGAGAGAGAGAGAGAGAGAGAGGGCAGAGAGAGAAAGCTGAGCACCACTCGGTACAGTGGAAAAGTACTGCCACCTCACCAAAGTACACAGGGAGCACCTCGATCAGGTTTGGCTAGAGTTGTCACCTGCATTCATTAGCATGCACACGGCCGCACCCTCACGGAGGGTAAGCTCGACACGGACATAGACGGCTTTATTTGACGCCTAAATGTGCAGAGCGATAACACTTGCAAAATCATTCATCAGTTTGGGCTAGTTCAAGTTTATATATTTCTGCATGTTACGGTAAACTATACTGTGCTATATGAATCGAACGATAGTAGGTCTAACAGAGTAAACAAAGAGAAGAATAAATGTTGAATCAGCTGAGAGAACTCCCATGATGAAGAGGTGTGTCAATGTGACAACGCTGTTTCTCAAGGGAAGACCACGATGGTGTTCTGAGTGGACATATCATTTCAATCGAATCAGGCAATTTACGTTATAATATATTTCTAATTTTTACCATTAGCAACATGGAGCACATTTTCAGGGTGGAGTGGATCGGCCTGTGTTTAAATGAAACCCATGTCTTTGATGATGTCAGGCGGGCACAATCACGCTCCACCATCTAACCGCACTGAACCACTGCAGGCACCATCGTTCTATTCCTGTTCTCCACTATTAGCCTAATTGCCTTTCCTTACACAACTGCTTTCATGTCTGTCTCTTTAACATGCCCATCTCCCAAAATGTAAAGCTCTTTTATAGATTCAGAGAAGTGCTTTTCCATTGAAATGTATTTTTATTATTCCTATTCCCAGCCTTTGTTCTACCAACACATGTGACTTGTGTTATGACTGTGCTGGTCTAAATAAGGCCAAGGTCAGAAAATGTCCTTGGCTAGATTAGTAAGATGATGCAACATTGTTGCTATGAAAAGCAGACACTCAGTTGCAATCCAACCTTGCTTAAATAATGTAGTTAATTAGATCAGAAACGGATATTGACGTTGCTGAAAGACATGAATGGATGTTTTTATAGTGCAAGAGCAAAAAGGAAAAAAATATACATATTCATGAAGAAACAATACCTTCCTCATCTTGATAATAATAACAGCGCTTTTCAAAACAATCAAAGACGCTGAATTATTATTATTAACTGAATATTTTCAGGCCCACGTGCATAATATGCAGAACGCCAGACAGATTTCACTGCCACACATATCACATAAACACTCTCACCCTGTCCAATGTCCCCCTTTGCCTCTATGGCCCTATCATTGCCATTTATAGCGAGCGTCCATCTTGCCCACTTCTTGCCAGGTCGTTATCCCACCATGCAGACAGAAAATACACAATGGCTCTCGTCAGTTTAAGTTTAGAAAGATTGCACCGGGCCTGCGGAATGGTCGGCCCACGTCCACGTTCCAGTCATAGTCCACCACCGGATGAGGCAATCTGCCGCCACATCCATATTATGCCCCCCCCCAGACCTCCCCAGCCCCCCCCCCCCCCAATTACAGCTTCATAACACTGACCTACTCCAAGCAAAACATCCTGTACTGAGAGAGATGGAGAGAATAAAAAGACACGGGTGAGAGTGAATGTAGAAGAGATAGAGCTAATACAATGAATACAATGAAAGATTGGTAGTTTGTGGATATGTCACAATCCGACCTTGTGGGATTTTAGATGTGTTACTGAAACAATATAATAGCCAGTAGAGTCTATTTAAAATGTATCCCTCAATATAAAACAGACCTAGCCAGGGTGCAATGTTGCGTAGGCTGTTGGCCAGACTCAGTACCCTTTTATGTACAAATTGCAGGGTTTCCCTCCCTGGTAGAGCCACACAGAAACAATGCACACCTGTGACACCATGACCCAGTCCAAAAACATCAAAGTAAATGGGAGAAAGACACTCATTGAGAAAACAATCAGTGAAAATCGTTATTTGCGTGCAAATAAGCCTAAAACAAAAGAGCAACAATGTTTTCTGTTTTGCATATCAGGAGAAGCCTTGCGACGTTTTCGAAATAGCTCCAAACAGCATTGTTCTAAAGGTTTCGCACGCAGCACAGCCGCGGCTGATCTCCTCTGCTCTTCTCCCTTCGTCTCTCAACAAAGCCGTGCTTGCTAAAGAGCTTTCCTACAGAGGGATGACCCTTAAAGAACACGCCACGCACATGCTGTTCCCTCGCTGCTTCCCTTAGATGTCAAAGGTTGCTCCGGCTCTTTTACTTAAGAGTGCCCGGCAGGAACAATATGGGGACACAATACAAGATAGAACATTCACACACCGAACAGCTCTTGAAGGTTCAATCGACGAGGCAGTTTAAAACATAAAAATCGTGGACAAATTCTGTAACAAAATGATGTGAACAGCATTTATTTCTAAGCTGCATTTAGAAATGTTTTGAAAACTATGTACACCAGAAATAATAGTCACGATGGAAAAGAGAGGGAGATAGCAAGAAAACAGAGAGAAAGAGATTGAGAAATCGAATGAGATAATTAGAAAGAAAAACAGAAAATAACGTCGCGAGAGCAAGAGAGGCAGTGAGGCAGTCGTGAGAGTTAGAAAGACAGGGAGTGATAGTGACACGTTGTGAATACATAGAAACAGGTATGAGAAGACAGTCAAAAGAAAGAGAGAAAAATGTGGAAGTTGCGTAGAAAAGAGAAGCAGACTCTGGGGAAACTGTCCGCTATGCTAAACGAGCTGCCAGCGCCAACAACCGCTAAAGTCAACAAGCCAGAGAAAGTGAGAGCAGAGGTTAAATATAAGCTGCACTAATCACTCAACAAAAGGACATCTAATGAGACATGCTGGTCGGAGGACGCCTGCCAGTTTGAGGGTAAACAGAGAGAGAGAGAGAGAGAGAGAGAGAGAGAGAGAGAGACAGAATGCAGCTCCACTGGCACCTGCCCAGGAACATGCCATGTCGCCATGGTCACCCACAGTGGTGGCTAGCTTTACATCACGAAGCAGTTGTGGCGGTGCAGAGCCGAGGCATACCCCAGACACTCCGGTGGGGGACAATGACCTCTCCTCTCTGCCAACCCCTCAGACAAATGAATCGCACAGTTTCCACAACAAAATAATTCATGCTTCTCCCGCTGACTAACAAAAACAATTACACAGTGAGCTGCTGCAAGCCACGATGATTTATACATAATACTACCTGATGACATTCATACAGGGCCGGGTAATACTTTCCATGACAAGAGAATGCTGCGTGCTTCATACTACATTCTAGCAGTCCACTGTCGGGGGGAAGAGGAGCCTTTGATATAGTTGGATGGGAGAGGAGTCAAATAACTTATTTAGAAAGGTCAAAGGAGCAGTACTGGCAACGTTCCTGGGCTTGACTTTGATTGGGGCCCAAATAAAGACAACGCGGTGTACACTTTCCCTGCACAGAGCGCTAGGGTTTCATTCTCCCTTTGCCCTGCCCTGGTCTCAGCCAAAGAAGGCTATGCCCTTTCTACAGAGAGGGAACCCCCTTGACTCCCGAGCCACTGGAGGATGAGGAGGAGCGTCGGCCTGTGTGAGTTATGAGGTGAGGGTAAGATCTCCAAAGGATCTACTGTCCCAAAGCCAGAGGAAGGGATAGTTGGCATGTTCTTTGGGTTCCTCCTAATTGTACCCTAGGTTTGAGCAAGCCGTAGACTTTCTCAACAGAGCATTTGGGAAAGTACTAGGCCACATAAACCGAACTCCTAAAAAAATGATTTTGAGTGTGTGACGATATTTTTGAGATATTTTACCGCACTTCTGAGTACAGTGCAAGAGTTAAGTGCAAATGAGGGTGTGTTTGACGCTGCGTCTAAATTAATCTGTCCAGGCAATGCTGAAATGTCTCCACCCTCTCCACCTAACACCCCCTACCCCTCTAAACCCCCTGGGTTAATACCATTCCAAACCACTGACTCCTCTAATTCCCATGGTGCCAGCAGAAACGGGCAAGACGTGTTTGCGTGAGTGCACTCATACGGCGAGAGTGCGTATTCTCTTGTATACATGTGTGCCTTTGAGAAGCACGTCTCGTAATTGGATCCTTCGCTTACATCGGAGAGATCTCGGGTCCAAGGGGACTGGTGACTCACGGCGGGACACTGCGTGTCTGAGAAGGAGGAGCCGAACTGGGCAACACTGGGATTTCCGAATAGCTGAGGAGTGATGGTTGTGTGTGTGTGGGGGGGGGGGGGCTTGTCAGAAAATGAAACCCCAGCACTCCAGCAAATACGTATTAAACATTCACTTTGGTTCTAAGAGCAAACGACAAGCAGGGAATCGAGGTGTAACTCGTGCCCACCCCAGAAGAACACTTCACTGCCAGGCTCACCTTGGGTATTTGAGTCCCTAAATGGGACATTGGAAAAACAACCTCCCTAATGAGACGAGCGGCTTGGGGAAACGTCTGGCCACAAACGCTGCTCAACAACGCCGGCGACGGGCCTCAAATACACTCCGATTGAGTGTAGCTCAAGTAATTAAACCCTTTAACAGAGAGCCCATAAAAGGGTTAAAAAGGGCTGTGCTCACTAGGCAAGCTCGGAAGGAATTAATCAATGTTGTTTGGTTGTTAAATGGGTAAACAAGGTGTTTGCTCAGAATTAAATTAATTGCCAGGCCATGGAAGTATTCAACTGAACCTGGTCAATTTTGAAACAATAGACGACACAAAACCCCCTAAACTCCAATTGCATTTTATTTATTTATACAGGCGTAACTGACCATGGCAGCCACACTGTTAAAACAGTGTGAAAACAAAGCCTGATACTGTAGGCTTGTTTGTCTTTTCATAAAACCATAAGGTAGAAACATTTTGGAACTACGTAACAACACACAACTACACCTTCTTAGAATTCAGGCTTTGGCAGGCATGGCATGGCCCGGATTGGTACAGTTGGTTTCCATGAGGCCGCTGTCGACAGCAATTAAAACAGATGTCAATGCTGGGTTAAGTAGATACGTAAACAGAGAGGCCCATTTGACACACAGCGTCAAACATACAAACAAGCCGTGTTTTAAGCTGTCCAGGTCATAGTGTCATAGGTTTTTCATTCACGTAGTGACAAACTCGCTCCTCACTAAGCAAACACTCCTTGTTGTGAACATTTATCTCCAGTGGGCGACCGAGCTGTCATCGCCAGGCCACCCATCTGACCTAAGTTTCCACTAACATGGTATCATATAAGCACAGGAACAAAATACCCCTGCTGCTGTTGCAGAGCGGAGCACTGATGTAGCCATGGGTAACTTTAGACAAATACAGATTTTTTGGCAACCACAAGTGGCTTGAGAAATATGCCTTCAGTTTACATAGCATATTATATAGTAAGAAAAACAAGTTGCAACGATCTGACTTCATAGTTCATATTATACAAGTCCTTTACCGGGAGCTGACTGGACGAGGGCAGCCATTGAGGGTAGTGTGAAAGGCTGCATTGCTGCTCGGGACCTCGTGTGATCAACTGGAATGACAAGTGCAATACACTCAGACCTCAGTGAAATATCCCTGAGAAAAATAACCCTATCAAATTGACAGCCAACCTGTAATGAAAACGGCAAACAGAACATGCCATTATATCGTATAACGTATAATATATATATATATATATATATTGGCCCAAGGGATTATGAGTGCAGCTAAACAAGAAGATTTAAATATGTATTTGATCCCGCGATTTGATAAGATCTGCAATGAGGCCTTTGCAGGAGTTTTGTAGGGGGGAAATGTGCCAATGGCCATAACATCTACATAGATTACACAAATAACAAGTCACCAGCTGTTCTCCATAGCCGGTTCTAGGCAGCATATGTGGGCTGGATATTTTCTTGTCAATCTGTCTAGAAACACAATACAGCTGCTCAGTACCGACACAATAGGACGGAGAAGTCATGGGTTGTTCTCATACTGAAGGATATGTCACATTTCCATGGGGTCAGAAAGGGGTTTTGGACATTTTGTTGTTGTAGTGCCATAACGGAGTGAGAAAGTCGAAACAAAGCCTTCTCACATAAGTTGCAAATCGGTCATATTATTTATTAAGATGGAAATACAATTTAAAATGTGAATTGCTAAGGAGAGGGAAATTCAGTAAAATGCAAAAAAAAAATGAAGGCTTGCCAACCTCAGTCAACGCTTCATTATTCGCATGGAGCAAAAAGTGGGAATGGATATTTCAGGACGATCCCACACAGAGAAATAATGTGATAATGATAATAAAAAATGCGGCCAAATGAGCGACGCAGAAGTCGTTGCTCAGCATCTTGTCGCCCATTTGTCTCATCTGAAACTGAACCGAGTAGGCACAGTGTTAGGCAACAAATCAGTACATAGCGAGAGGGAACTGTGCACTGGGTCTGTTTGTCACTGTTGTTCAAGTTATGCAAGACGCCAAGTGACGCCAACTTTCCTGGAATGCCTGTCAGTGGGAGCTGTTTGGGAGCAAGACCTGAAAAGAATGGACTTTCAATTCATTAGTGCAAAAGGAGTTCATGTTCCCCAACACATCCGTCCGGCGGTCTGGATTGGGTTCAACTTAATTGTATTATTCTTCCAGTAAAATGAATCAGACAGGTGCTTGACTGACAGCTTTGAGCGTTTCCTCTGGGCCACAAGGAGACTACATTAAGAAAGAGACCTGGTAAATAGACTAGAGCACTGGGTGGAAAAGCCTAAAACCTTTGCTAAATGCTTGGTCTCAATTGCACACACCAAGTATTTGTACCCAAGGCAAAATCTCTCCAAGTTGTCCGTCCAACCTGGACCACCCTAGTGTTGCTCCTTCAGTAAGCCACTTTTGAATGCTACCAAAGAGAAGCAATTTGGAAAACAGACATTGAATAATGATAACAATGGAAATTTAGCACATTTGTGATGGTTCAATTACCATAGGCAATGACTCATTTGTTCTGTAAGACCACAGCGCTCTCCATCTCTTCAGTGCAGGCAGGTAACAAGGTTGACCGGCTCACATGCAGAGTTGGGCAAAACCTCAAAAAGACAAGTTTAATAAAGTCAGTGATCCTCTCACAGTCTTGTTAAGAATAAACAACAACCTGCAGCCATAGTTGAGATAAAAAAGTGACTAATTATTTATTCCCAAGTCAACTTGTAACGTTATATTTGAACACTCCGGATTTTCCCCTGAAATGTATAGAGTACGTCAAAAATGTTTACCAGAGTGTCACAGGAATGAATGTTGAACTAATTGGCTTACCTAAACTAACTACACATTTCTACTTTATTTTCTCAAAAGAGTTTGTTCACCGCGCCATCGTGTGGTTAAAATGATATTTACCAGCCTGCTAGCGGATAATTTTTTCCAATTTAACTTAAATTAATCCACACTATAGAGGTAGGATATAGTAGGTGTGATTGTAAATTAGCTAAAAAACAATATAGGTGCTAAAATGTATAATCAATGGACAAGTGATGCCTACTTAATAGGGTCATTAGGGCGGATTTGTTAAAGGTTGAACGCAAAATCCTCATTGAAAATCCTACCGGCAACATCATGAACGTACGAAGTGGAGTTCATAAGTATACGTTGGATTTCAAATTGTTTCAGTATTCGTCAAAACGTGGACCATGCCCTCATCTGCCGAAACCCGGGATCGAACCAGGGACATTTAGATCTTCAGTCTAACGCTCTCCCAACTGAGCTATTTCGGCGCCGAGGTTTTCCTTTCTACCGTCCACACAATACAACACTCAAAAGCACCTGCATAATCACTTTCCTATTTCTTCCTATAAAGGTCACTCGTAATACATGATAGATTGATAAATATTCACAAATCTATTTGAAAATGCTTGTGGAGAGTTATCTATCTGTATCACAATCCTTGCTTCGCAATCAGGTTTGTAGGTATTAAAAAGATCGTAAATAAATTACAACTTACGTGGGCCTCTCGATTGGATGTGTTTTATATGTGGCTTTTGCCACACTTTGTTGCAGAAATCTATATTTTCCGTAACCGCTTGGTCTAATTGTCGATAATAATTCTTTTGTGACCACTTGGTCTCGCGATGCCACCCTTGTGACCAAGTAATCGACACAGATTCTTACAAAGCATAGCATATTCCTAAATTTTCCTACAACAATTCCTACAATGTGAGGCAACTGTATTAAAATCTAGGAGAATAACCTCCTTATTACCACAACCTCTACGTAGCCGAAATAGCTCAGTTGGGAGAGCGTTAGACTGAAGATCTAAATGTCCCTGGTTCGATCCCGGGTTTCGGCAGAGCACGGATGCATTTTTTGTTCTTCCTAAATTCACTTTTGACTATCAACAAAAACAACGCTTAGCAAGACTTTATTTTTATTTATTCTTATTAGTTTCGGTTTTCAATATTTCAACATAAAACTGTTTCAAAACTTTTGAAATGTGGGTATATAATCTAAAAACAAGTACATTTTGCGTATAATTGCTTGTTTACTCTTGGTTCCAATGTAATGGCTCCAGACATGATTGATGAAGGCCTTGATATGAAAAGTTGTTGCTTTTCAGATTATTTTCAGATGGCTGTTATATCTTGTAGCAGATTGCCATGATTCTTTTTTTTTTAAAGATTCCCATACGATCTTTCTTTCAAATCCTCTGGCGTCATTCCATCACATTATAGAGTAAATGCTCAAATGCCAAACAATTTCATTTCCTAATTAATTGCATTTTGTGGCAGAAAAAACGCACAATGTGTTGTTGATAATGATATTCATTTGCCCGAATGGCGCTGAGCGTTTCAATTCCCAACAAAGCATTGCCGATTTAATTTCATTCAAATCCCGCTTTTTTCGTGACTAAACTCTAATTCCTTTGTAATTCCATTCTAAATGTGTCATATTTGCGCCTTTAAAACAACAAAACTGTAGGCTATACTTTCCGACTGAGGTTTGGTCAGTGATAAATCATTGTTTCTCATGTATTTCGGTGTGTATATCCTTGTCACTGACCTTCGGGCTCATTTGTGACAGGAGCTTGTGAATTTCAAAGAAAACCCTAAAGTGTTTTGATTGGTTAACAGCGTAAAAATGTTTTGAAGGGCATGCAACAGTCTCAGTGCAACATTTGTGCAGCATTGCGGCAACCTCTCTACAACAGTTTTTATTACCTTAATGCAACGTAAATAACCAGTTACACCGCTTAAAAACGTCATAGGTTGAGGAGGACCAACAATTGTGTTATAGATGTACCATATTTCCTTGATGTTTCAGTATCATTCATATCATTATTCATTTTTGAAGAGAATAGAAAAAAACATTGTGCAAGTTAGTACTTCCAGTCTTCACAATAAATGAAAGCAGGAAAGACATAAAACCAGACTAATTTATCCAATTTATTTAATCGATGTCCGTGTCAAATATATTTTTCAGACATTAATAATGACTCAATGACTGTATATGCCTGACGTGTTACAGACAAATTAACATTACATTCATTATGACAAATAAATAGGAATAACATTGTAAATAGTAAAAAAAGGCATACAAATCAGATCAAATTGAAGACAGAGAATAAGTTTGATGTGTGTGAATATATCAATATAGGATTGATAGATACTTACTGAGCATAAATAGTACACTAATATTATGCTACAGGATACACACTAAATCTGTCACTACTGACAATTCGGTCCAAGAGCATTGTTTTCGATTAATTTAACGTGGATCACATCCAGACATCATTTGTGAGTGATTAAAATGACTTATTTAGCCGAAACCCGGGATCGAACCAGAGACATTCATATTTTCAGTCCAACGCTCTCCCAACTGAACAATTTCGGCATGTTCGACGTCATGGCAATGTATGTTGAAAACAAAATATAAGATCGTCTTTATGGATTATAATTTATTCTTTTGTGAATACACCTCTTACAACAGACTATTTACCCAAGTAGACACGGGTACATGTCTTGTGGAAACTGTTCCATGGTTTTAAAACAATTCAGGTTATAACCCCAAACATAAAATTGTTTAGTACCACATATTTGATAATAACCTATATTGAGTGTTAAGTATTTACAGTAGGACCTCACACAATTATATATTTACAACATTATTGTGTTGCATTCTGAAACCACAACACTTATTTTATATTTTAAATAA
>JAVQJS010104734.1:0-11732 GCA_036024795.1 Galaxias rostratus | reverse complement strand
GTGTGTGTGTGTGTGTGTGTGTGTGTGTGTGTGTGTGTGTGTGTGTGTATGTGGGTGTGTGTGTGTGTGTGTGTGTGTGTGTGTGGGTGCGTGAATGTATCATGAGTGCGTGTCCACCGTATTAAAGGTTTAAAACTACATTCAGGTTTGAATCTCCGAGTCAAAAGTTCAGGTCAAAGTGTCTGCCAACCAACCATGAACCAATGGTTTGTGTATGTTGCAGTGAAGTTAGTGAAGAAGCCACGGACGTAGCACAACATCTCCAGTGAAAGAAGAGGTTTAGAACATGCCCTGGTATCTGGCCTCACTGCTCCGCAAGCAAAGGAGAGCATGAGCAGGATGTCAAGGACCGCCACAACAAAAAAGATGTCCTCCTCCGTAGGTACCAGGGCTCCTCGCTGAGGAGAGCGGTCAGGACCGAGAGCGTCAGGAGGACTCATTGAGAGACCTGTCTCACTAGCCAGCTACCAGGATCACTTCAGGATAACACGAGGACGGGAACAGCGAAAGGAGGAGGAAGAAAGGGGGAGAGAGAGCTAGAGAGAGGGCCAAGGAGAGAGATGGAGAGAAACAGAGGGTAAGGGAAAGAGATAGAGAGGAAGAGAGGGGGTGAGGGAGCGAGAAAGGGTGTTGACAGAGAAACAGACGAGAGACAGAAAACGAGGTAGAGAGGGGTAGAGAGAGAATTAGAGACTTGGCATTTCCCCCACCATGTCTGTTCTCTGTAAGTAGTGCTCATGTGTGAGGTACCCTGCTAGAATAGGAGAAGTGCACACACACTTACAACAGTATGTAGGTCTCACATAACCACCCACATACATTGCCTCTGGGAAATGCAGTCCAAACAATATCGGATCACTAAGAAATTACTCTCAAGAAAAAAGGAGGAAATTATTGTCCAATCGATAACTCCCCTGAGCAGTAGAAAAACCCCCAGTCCCCTTCCTCCCTCTCTCCCTCCAACCCCTTTTTTCCTGGAGTGGGAGTGGCAGTCCTTCCTGTGTGGGTCCCACCGGTGCAGAGCACACTGAGCCCACCATAACCAGGGAGGGGCTCGGATCACAAACAGGAAGCAGTGCCTGGACGTGGTTCACTGCCACACACAGCAGCGGCCCACACTGTTGCTGCCCTGGCTGTGTGTGTGAGTGTGTGTTGGTTGGTGTGTATGCTGTTATGTATATTGATGTGTGTGTGCTGGTGTGTGTGTTCCTGTGTGTGTGTGCCCCACTAACTCGTCTAGGGGGCACAGGTTTGATTAATTAACCACAGTATATAATGCATAAACTATCAACACCTCACATCCAATAGAGTTGATTACCTTCTGATTTAGGGAGACAGGTTCATTCTAACTATGTCTATGTCTTGCGGAGCGTATGTAAATCTTGCTGGTTACATGGTTACACGGTGTTCCCCTCAGGGCGCTGCTGCTGCCTAGCAACCCAGCCTGCGAGGGGAAGCCGTGAAAGCCAATCAAAACAGCCTGTCGTTCTCTGGCGGAGGTGAAAAAGAGTAACTTATCGCCAGAGAGGATGCAACGGCCACGTAGGGCTTTGACTCTCTGAGCTGCTACTCTGAGAGGAGGGGATTTAGAAGGAGGTCCTGGATCCTGCTGTCCTGTCATGTGGTAGTGAAGGCTGTGGCGTGTGCACTCTTTAGACTGACAGGAGAGGATCACGTGACGACAGTGTGTGACCCCACTGAGACTCTGCATAGACGGAACGGGAACGTATCCCAGCATGCTCTTGGTGACAGAGTGACTGTTTACAGAGGCGTGACATAAGTAGGTTGCACACACACATCCATCCATCCGCATGCCCGCACACACACACACGCACGCACGCACGCACGCAGGCACGCACGCACGCACACACACACACACAGAGAGCTTCAATTTGAAAGGCAATGAAGTGTTGTATTGCGGTTATTTTCTTCTCATCTATTTAGGGTTAGAGATACAACTTTTGAAGTGTTTTTGTATTTATTTCATCTGTGCAAAAAACAAAATGGCCAAACAGAAAGAGCCTTCACGATTCCATAACACAAAGTAACATTTTCTGATAATATCTCCAAAAGTCCCTGGTAAAATGGAAAACATGAATGGTCAAATTGAGAAAATACCAAGCACCTGTTCTAAATGTCATACATACGTCCAGGTATATCAAACTCCTTCAATGCACAGAAAATGACAAAGAACGACTAACTAATATCCTTATAGGAAAATATTGTTAACATATTAAGAGACAGGCCTTGTATCAGAGCTCCCTTCCACATTAGCAGTAAAAGGCCGTTCAACCAAGACAACTTACGATTGGTTTAAGAATGTATTGAAAATATGCCACAGTTTGATTGATGTGACGTGGATAAATGCTGCGTCTGAGTTGCCTGCCTGAACTAGCTCTGCCAAGGCATGGCCTCATATCTGTAGAAGAAGAGGGGCGTGATATGTAGAGAACAGCAGGCCAATGACAGGCCCCAGAGCTGTTCTGCTCCGACTGCTTTCCTGCCTCTGCAGTGTTTATACACCTATAGATAGCCTTTCCCCAGCACACAGCTGTCTACCTGCTGTAGCACGACGCCGCAGAGTACTGGCTACAGGCAGCACGGGAGAACATTACATTTGGAAAAAGTTCTCTTTTTATCGGAATTTTCTCTCAATGTCCGCTTTACTGTCCCAAGGCGTTTTCAAATGTGCTTCTGATGACATCAGCACAGGGTGGACTTAGCAGGGCTGTATATCAGTAGCTCTGTCTGGTGGTCCCTGCGCACCGCCTTTCCCCTTAAAGAGAGGGAATCACTGGTCCTGAGTCTGTGCGAGTGGAGTCATGGTGTCGTGACAGGGTTGACAAGACTTCAAATATAAAGCTCCATGTTCAGCCCTGGTACAGTCACAATACATTCTGTACAGGAGAGAGGCGCAAACACCGGCCATGCGTTGTCTTGGGGCTATGCGCGTGTGCTTGCTGACCGGGCCCCATAATGCAAAACGTGGCATGTTAGTGGAGACAGTAAATCCCTCAACAGTGAAGAGACAGCATTGAGCTCTGCTCAGAGAAGTGTTAGAGATGGATAGAGGGAGCAAGGAGAGAAGAAGATGGGGAGACAAAGATTGATAGAGAGAGAGAGAGTGTGTGTGTGAGAGAGAAAGCGGGTGGTTCCAATGTACAAGGTGTTATTGTTCCCTGATTGCCCCTCCCCACCAGAAGCTGAGCAGTACTAATACTCCCCCCCCCCCACCCCCACCTCCCATCATCCACCACTGCTATGAGCAGCGTACAGACAGATCCCCGTCATCACACCCTCAGAGTGCAGCTCAGGCAGAACCAAGCCCTCCGCTGTGATCCGGTCCTCATTACAGCTGTGAGCTGGGATCTTTGACTAATGCTGCCCGCACTCAGAGAGTGACCCGCGCTCACCTGGGTATTAATAGAATCAGTGGCCCGCTTGATGGATGTGAGACAGAAATAGGCCGTTCTCAGGAGAGCCAATGAGCAGGCCAGACGCTGCAGCATCGTCACCAGGCAAAACCAAAACAAACGAGGACTAAAGCAGACCAAATAACCCCAGGCTCCAACCGAGACATGATGCGGGGGAGAGGGGGGCTGTGTGTGGAAGAACGACTACCAGTGTGTGCGTTGCCATGTGTGTGTGTGTGCATGTGTGTGTTGGTGTTGCTGTGTATGTTGGTGTGTGTGTTGTGTGTATGTGTTAGTGTGTGCGTGTGTTTGTTGCTGTGTGTGTGTGTGTCTGTGTGTGTGTGTGTCTGTGTGTGTGTGTGTCGGTGTCGGTCCAGAGGAGAGCGACCACAAGGCTTGGTAGTGTGTGATTTTCTCCTCAGTAAAGAAAATGGAGGACTCTATAAATAGCTCCACACCCTTTATGGATAGGGCCAGCTAGAGCCCGGCCCAGCGTCCATTCTGGGACCGTTTGGAGACAGCAGCACAGGTTAGGGGGCTTCATGGACGCGGTACAGAGGAGACTGAAATTCAAGCAGAGAATCAGCAGTCAGACGGTCTCTTTGAGGTTTACACTGCTATCCCTAGCAGCTGCACTCTGTAATATTCCAAGCTGTCTCCTCCTCTGCCCGTCCTCAGGGAGTGCTACAGGAACAGAGACTTGTAAGGCTGTGCAAAGAGTCGACACACATCCACAGAGCACACTGCTCCACCATTCCCCCTGAGCAGCAACCTTAAAACATTCACATTTAACCAGCCGCCTCGATGGGATACCGCTATCAAAGGGAGAATGAAAGGAAAGACATTTATTTATATGGACAAAGACTAGCCTCTCTTCTCTATCTATGTAGATCAATCCACATTGGGGCTTTCCATGTTGGCCTATGACTAGTTTGCTCAGGCCCCTATAAGGCCTGTCTTCCCCCCACCAGCCCCTGAGAACAGCTCCTAGTCCCACATTGGCCCTTAAAGTATCCATCGCTTCACATTTGGCTGAGCTGCCATTGCCCTAGAAGGCTTAGCTGACGGAGGGGCACTGAAGCACAGGCAATATCTGGGATGTGGAGAGCTATAGTGTTGACACTGAATTACAGAAGGCATCTAGGTTGTGTAGCTCTATACTGTTGACACTGAAGCACAGACGATATCTGGGCTGTCCAGCTCCATACTGTTGACAATGGAGCACAGGCAAAATCTGGGTTGTGTAGATCTATACTGTTGACACTGAAGCACATGAGATATCTGGGCTGTGTAGATCTATACTGTTGACAATGAAGCATGGATGGTGAGACCCTATCCACAATACATTTAGAAGCTGGAGCAAAGCTAACCTCACTTTTAAAGATACACAGTGCTGTTAAAGCTAAATAAGTTCAGCACAAGTGCTAAGAAGGCACACAGCATCGCCAGGGACACCTTCCACCCCAGCCACAGACGGTTTGCTTCCCGCTGGGAGGCGCAACAGGGGCCTCCGTCTAGGACCAGCAGGTTCAGGAACAGCTTTTTCCCCTCAGCTGTCACCTTGCGCCCCACCCCAGATACCCCCACTTGGACTAACCAACCCCCCCCCCCCCCCCCAACTCAACCAACTCCAATGACTTAACAATGCACTGTTTGCTAGTAATATACTTATACCAATACACTGTCTATACTGTTTATACTCTTTATACCAATCCACTGTCTATACTGTTTATACTGTTTATACCGATCCACTGTCTATACTGTTTATACTCTTTATACCGATCCACTGTCTATACTGTTTATACCGATCCACTGTCTATACTGTTTATACTGTTCATACCGATCCACTGTCTATACTGTTTATACCAATCCACTTTCTATACTGTTTATACCGATCCACTTTCTATTCTGTTTATACCAATCCACTGTCTATACTGTTTATATCGATCCACTGTCTATACTGTTTATATCGATCCACTGTCTATACTGTTTATACCGATCTACTGTCTATACTGTTTATACTGTTCATACCGATCCACTGTCTATACTGTTTATACTGTTCATACCGATCCACTGTCTATACTGTTTATACCAATCCACTTTCTATACTGTTTATACCAATCCACTTTCTATACTGTTTATACTAATCCACTGTCTATACTGTTTATATCGATCCACTGTCTATACTGTTTATATCGATCCACTGTCTAAATTGTTTATACTGTTTATACCGATCCACTGTCTATACTGTTCATACTGATTCACTGTCTATACTGTTTATATCGATCCACTGTCTATACTGTTTATACTGTTTATACCAATCCACTGTCTATACTGTTTATACCGATCCACTGTCTATACTGTTTATACCGATCCACTGTCTATACTGTTTATATCGATCCACATTCTATACTGTTTATAATGTTTATCTGATTCTGAATCTAATCTGAAACTAATAAGACTTACACAGGGCTTTTGTATACAGCCTTACATCCCTATGTGTAGTAGGGCATGAATGTATGACACATAAACTGGTGCTCAAGCTCAGCTTTCACATGAGTAGCTTACAGTATAAGCACAAAGAGACAGCCCGATCGTGACCATGGCAACTCTGTCTATTGTCCATCCTACTTTTTAGAAAGAACTACATCTCGTCCATCCTGTTGTGCCAACTTCAGATCAGCACCCCGATCCAAAACCACAAACCCTCATCAAAACACATATAAATAGTGTTGTGAGGAAAGCTGTGTTAGGGTGGAGCCAGCAGCAGGGGAACATCTAAGGAGAGTAGGGGGTCTCACCTTGGCCTTGCCCGTGCTCTGCAGGATGTGCACCAGGGCGCAGGCCATCTCCTCTTTGTTCTTCACGCTGATCCCAGGCTCCAGCACGGAGCACAGCAGCATGTAGTTGTTGGTGGTGTACTCGGCAAACTCCTTGTACATCTCCATGGGCAGGATGTTCATGCTCTGGTAGCGGGCCTTGATGCGAACCATGGGCCCCGGGGCCTTGCCCTTGGACGGAGTGGGCGTGCTGAGCGGGTACCACTTCTCCACAAACTGCCGGCCCGTCACGGCAGCCACAGGGATGCTGACCAGACCCACGTAGTTGTTCTTGTCTTTCTTCTTCTTCTTGTCCGTGTCCTTGTAGAGGTGGGCTGTGATAGTCTTGATGGTGGGCAGGTTGTTGAACTCAAAGTGCTCGCCCCAGAAGACGTTGTCGGTCTTGAGCTTGCAGGTGGTGCGGGCGTAGAGGCCGTCGTCCAGGCACAGCTCACAGAAGTACTTCTTCTTGGCTGGGAGGTCCTTGGCCTCGATGATCCACAGCTTCAGCATGTTCTCCACCCGACGGCTGTTGTCCTGCTCAGAGACATAGACATGCAGAGAAGAACGGTTCAGTCCAATAGCCCAACGCTAACACATTTCTAGCTCCGTCTCCTCCTGACCAGCATGGATGACTGGTGTCAGAGGGTGTGTGTTCACCTGGGCATGATGAAGACACTTATGCCATGTCCACATGTAGCCAGATATTTCAATGCATTTTTTTTTTATAAATCTCTTAAGTTTAAAATAGAAAACTGTCCACACACACACAAAAAAAAAAACACGGTCAAGAGAATGCCAAACCATGTTGGCAAATCAAATACCTGAAAAAAAGGTGCAGCTGGGGTTACCAAGGCAACCGTTGACAGCTGCTATTTCGGCTACTTGTAAACAAAGAAGTTAACAGAGCACATGCTGACATGACAAGGAAAACGTCCAGCTTTGACAATTTGAGCTGTCCACACATGAACGCCCTGAAAATTGTGTTTCAAAACCGGTGTTTCCCAAAACCTCAGTTTCCAGTGAAGAAAAATGCTGTTTGCATGTAGATGAAAGGCCAAAAAAGATTTGAAAAAGCTACGTTTTCCATCCGGCTATGTGTGGTCCAGCCTTAGTATGGAATGCTCAGATGTACAACTCTACAAAGAATTTTTCCATGGCTGTTTTCCCTGAATACATTTAAAAAGTTCTTCACATTAAAACATCATTTTCTTTCAACAAACTGCCAGCCAAACCGATATTTATCTTCAAATGAAAATGAGCAATGGTCTGCCGTTTACTTTCTGCTAAAGTATCCAACCCAAGTTCAAAGAAGCGTCCCTTCCACTGGCCTATTTACTGACAAACAACTCTCTCTGTTATCTTTGATGATCACAGAATCATTCCATACTGCAAGGCTGAGATCTGGAGATAAAACATCGCTGGCAGCAGCGTTCCAGAGTTACGGAGGACCTCAAGGTTAATGCCAAACTTTTTCTTTCTTGAGTTCTAATTAGTGAGTGAATTGCTAAATAATCAACTCTAAGGCTGGGAGAGCACTGAGCGTCAAGATGAACCAGGAGTCTTGGCCCGATGCAGGGGTCCCATATGTCTATACTGTGGAATTGACTAGAGGATGGCAGCAATCACTCCACTCCATCCTATCAAAAAGGCTATACCTCACCTACCAAACCAAACCCTGCATTCAGAATGTCTAATCTGCCCCATGCCTGTCTGCCATCCCCCCCCCCCCTTTTCCACCGATGGCCCCTACCTTGTTGGGGTGCACAGCTCGCCTCAGGTTTTCCATCCATTTATCTCTCTCCGCAGACGAACGACAGGAAAAACACTTGCTTCCTGTGGAGGTGGTTACCTAGCAAACGGTGGAAGAGAATACCATTCCAAATGTTTACATTACGTGAGATAGAGTACAATCGGGAGAATTCTAACAAGCTGTCAATATGTGGAATAACTTGGATGTGAAAGGATTGCGCGATAACGCACCAAATACACACACACACACACACACACACACACATACACACACACAAACACACACATAAACACAGAGAGAAACAAGATGCGACTTGATGGTGGTGGGGTTTATAAATGACGGTATGATTACACAGTGATCAAGCAGTGCATGATTGCTTTGTTGTGCAGGTAATGGCTGGATAAGACAGAAAAAAAGTAAGACTGAGCAGATAGAGATAAGTTAGAAACCCTGGATAATAAATGAAGAACAATATAAAAGAAAGAGGGAAAACAGGAGGCAGAGGGAGGAAGGGAGGAGGGAGGGAAAGTCATGCGGTGTGCATAGAGGCTGATCAGATTAGTGGGGGTCTGGTCATGATAAACACTGGAAGGCCTGTTGTCCTTGGCGACCGCTCTGTCTACAGCGTAAACTCCAGCCACCAGCTGAGCCGCTGTCAATGTTAACTCTAGCTTACCTCTAGGCAGTGCCCTGTTGGGGAATGCCTGTCTGTGTGTCTTAATCAAATATATTTGTGAGCGAGAACTCTCCTTAGTTGGATAGACCTCTGTTATCTATGCTGAGGAGCCAAACCGCCAGAGTGAGAGGATAACAGTGGGGTGAGAGGGTTTCAGTGGGTTGACAGGGTTTCAGCAGGATGAGAGGGTTTCAGTGGGGTGACAGGGTTTCAGTGGGGTGACAGGGTTTCTGTGGGGTGACAGGGTTTCAGTGGGGTGAGAGGGTTTCAGCGGGGTGAGAGGGTTTCAGCGGTGTAAAAAGATTCTGGCAGGATGAGAGGGTTTCAGTAGGGTGAGAACGTTTCAGTGGGGTGAGAGGTTTTTGGCGGGGTGAGAAGGTTTCAGTGGGGTAAAAGGATTCTGGCAAGGTGAGAGGGTTTTAGCAGGATGAGAGGGTTTCAGGGGGGTGAGGGGTTAGCAGGATGAGAGGGTTTCAGTGCAGTAAGTCACCTCGAAGCAGTAGTCCTGTCCCAGGATGCTGCTGTGCACGGGCTTGATGAGCACCTCGTCCTCCATGCTGAGGTCCAGTGCCTCCACAGCACTGCTGGGGCTGAGCAATGACTCGTGGGAGCGAGACTCCTTCAGCCTCGGCATCAGCTGAGATCTACAAGGAGACAGAGATTGGGACATCAGCCACTGGGAATGGAAAGGCACAGACGTGTGTGTTGTATGTAACTGATGTTCAGGACGAGATCAGATGAGTAGTCAGCAGGAAACACATGTTCTCATCAGAAAACAACACAAGTTCACACTCACACTAACAACCTGCATGATGATTTGTGTGGGAGCTATCACCATCAGCCCAGTGATCTAACATGGAGAGTCAAACGGCACAACTTCAGTCAGCTTTCTGCTTCTCTCATGGAGCAACGGAGGCGGTTCTAATAGACAATTAATTCTCATTCAGGGAGAATAAAATGCAATCCATGTCATCACTTGTCAGCCTGTGAATGTCAATTTTCATGAGCCCTTGTCAGCATTTGGTTTGCTTATAAAGAAAACAATATAAATGCAAATGCAGAGGGAAATGCAGCCTCGTTGTGATTGAACCAAGTGTTTAATGCCTGTGTTGTTTCATGGAGCTCACACTTTACGCTGCTTCATACTTAGACAGACACACACACACACACACGCACACACACACACACACACACACACACATACTTGCATGAATATACGCATGCATACAAACACATGCATCTGTTGTTATTGTTTGGGTAAACTTTTCCACCTCTGTTTTTACTCCCAATGACCAAATCCTCTCAGTATGCAGTCAATGTGGTCGCAAAATATTGAGACTATTCAAAAGTAGGTACCTTTCCACCAAACTATTAAATGTAAATGCAATTTCAAGGAAACAAGCATGCTATTTGTACTGGCTGTTATTGCTAGTCAAATGCAGACAGAAATATTAACAATAGCTCCCCTTTATGAACATTTCATATAATTCTTTACAGTAAATAATGAACAGTAATATATGGATTTCTAAATCCTCAATAAGGATTCTCCATTGAGATACAACCAACATGGAAACAAAATTGCCCAACCAACAAGTAGGTTAACTAATAAAGCTAGTAAACACCATCTACAAAAAACAAACTAGCAAAAACTAGCTGGTTTAAAACTTTGAAACAATTTAACCAATGCAACATAGGCTAAAAATTTTTGCTAACTGACCTAAAATGTCAGAAAACATATTCACCTCAGGAATATCATGAGAATTTACCAGAAAAATATTGGATTGCCTGTCTCAGACAGTGGAGCAGTGTGTGAATCTAAACACTAGCTACATTGATGGAGTGTTCTGGTCGTGTGACGGGTGAATGAACATTGCATGCCAATGGGTTCTTCCTTCCCAGGACGCTCCCTACAGAGAAGAGCACTGATCAGTGAATGGGGAGTGAAGGGTGGCAATAAAGAGTACACATTTAATGAAGAGGGTTTCACCAAAACATGGTTTTATATGTTGCCTTATGATGTGTTTTTTATTCTAAATTGAGATGAATTCCCGTATTCCCAGATTTCGTTTCTCAGGAAAATGACAGGGAATGTTATGAGTAGTCACGGTGCTGGGACCCCAACAGAGGGCTGTCTGTTGTTCACTATGTGTCTGATGTTGCCCCACTTTCAGACCCATGGCTCGTGTCCCTGGCAGATCCCAGATGATGTTCATGTTGTT
Organism: Galaxias rostratus; assembly: GCA_036024795.1. Lineage (NCBI taxonomy): Eukaryota > Metazoa > Chordata > Actinopteri > Galaxiiformes > Galaxiidae > Galaxias > Galaxias rostratus. The sequence continues at coordinate 852 of JAVQJS010104734.1, read as the reverse complement.
CATGTTGAAAGCAGAGTACAGATGAAGGTCTTAGGTGTCACCTACAGTGAGTGTGGGTTCTGGTACAGGTCTGCACCATCGGAGAGATACTCACTAATAGATTCCAAAAAGCATTGGGGGTAATTACATAATAGCAACCAGGAATGCAAGTTTCCAAAGGCTATTTTGAGCTTGGTCTAGCACAGGAGTGGTTAAGATCAGAATCCCTTCTTTGGCCTTCCAGCTCCCTGGAGCATTGGGAAGGCCCCCTCCTAAAGTAGAGTAATCTTAATGTTCAGCCTCCAGAGCTCTATCAAGCGGACTTGTATCATGCCCCTCTCCAGTGAATGATCGCAGAGCGTTTCAGTGGCGCTGTGCTAACATGCGGTGCTAAAGCCCCATCCCTTCATGGCGGTTCACCGTGACCAGGGCCCAGATGGCCTGGTGCCGCTGGGAGAAGGGGCAGACTGGTGATGGACAGGTCTGTGGCCCCCCTGACAGCGCTGCTGGCCGTCCTGAGTCTACAGCCAGTGTAATGAGGTGAAATATAGTTTTAATAAGGCCCTTTATGAGAGGCTTACATGCTAATCCGCTCTGCGTGTGTGGGTGTTGTGTGTTTTCAGCTATGTGAGTGTTCCAGGAGGCAGCCATGTTGGCAGATAAGCAGACGGGAGGCAGTCCTTTGTACCACCAGCCAGCTTTGTTGACAAATCCACTGCCCAGCCCAAAATGGACATGTCTCTCTCTCTCTCTCTCTCTCTCTCTCTCTCTCTCTCTCTCTCTCTCTCTCTCTCTCTCCTGCTTTGCCACACACCCACAACCAGCCAATCTATACCGTATACATGCACTCACACAGACAAATACACTCACAGG
>JAVQJS010104726.1:0-10990 GCA_036024795.1 Galaxias rostratus | reverse complement strand
TCTGATGTTGTATAGGCCAGGTTTGAGGGAGCGGAGTGGAGGGCCCAGCTGAAATGTAAAAATTCTTTTGTGCCCCCCCCCCCCCCCTCCTGTTTCTCTTTTTCTCATTCATACGCTCTGTTCACCTTTGTTGATCATACTAAGTCCCCCTTAGTTTTTCGTGTCTAACTTCAAGCATTTGGTGTTTCAATTTCCGAAGTTCTCGAGTCTCGCCGGACTCCACCTCTCAGTTATTTGGAATCAAATCACCCCCCCGCCCCCTTCAGCCCCCTTCAGCCCAACCTGCTCCGGAGCCACAACACACCCCGAGGGCGGCCCACTGCTTGTAGTTTCATGTTCTGCAGCGACACCCTCTCACGCCCCTCCCTCCCTCCACCTCTGGCAGTTCAGACCGCCGAGGAGCCGAAGGACACCTACACACCGCACGGCTATGTGTGTCGTCTCTGACTGATCACACGACATCTATCAGCTTCTATCATCTGACCTGCAGATTCACCGTCCTCATCAAAGACAGGGAGGAGATCTGATGATAAACTGAAGTTGGGCTGAGGACTCTACAGAGACTGCAGCTGAGAAAGTTGTTTAGCCTAAAGAGAAGAAGCAACCAAAAGTCGAGGAGGGAGAGATTCTCATAATATTCCTCCCAACTACACTCACCGAAACTCCACTACAGACGGGCAGAAGCAGAAATCAGCACAGGTAAGATCTTAATGCATTTTCTTCTTCCGCTGCTGCTCTACCTTTCACGGTTTGTTTCTTTCTTGACATTCTCTCCACGGGACTGTTTCTTGCACAGTGAGTCTTTTCTGCAACTGATATCGAGTTACACTGTGTGAAAAGGCAGCCTTCAGAAAATGAACAGCCATATCTTTGTGTTAAGACTAGAGGGGAAACATCACATGTTTAGTTAATTAAGGAAGTAGGTCATTCAAGTGGAAAAGTTTTAGCTTCAGTTGTTTTGATTTAAACCGTTTAGGTGAATTCTATATGAATCAAACTGCCCAGTGTGTGACTGACTCCATGTTGCCTACACGTGTGCATCAATATCATTTGTGTTGTTGTAAACTGAAAAACGCTGCTGCCAGCGAGGCCCATGCCATGAAGAGACATTCATCATAGACTTCCTGATTCTCAAACTTACACTCCTCCCCTCTACTTAAACTTCATCAAAACAGTTTAGCAATGCGGTAATCATAAATCAAAAGTACCTCTTCCTCCATTGCTTTGACCCTGTATGACCCACATCTTAATCTAATACCTTCTGTCTGACTGGCCGCCAATGTTTTATTTAAAAAGTCCAAACAAAGTATAAGTCATTCTCCGATATCCTCACAATCTGTGTTCACAATGATGTAGAGGTGTGTTTCCATCTACATCTGGGTGTTACCACATCATTAACACTTCAATGTTCCTTTCAACATTGTTCCATTTGCTCTCATGAACTGGAGACAGGAACCTGTAGAGCAGACCGGATCCACAGCTCTTCCGTGAGTTTGCACCCTGCCCAGTGTGAGACAATAGAACAGGGCTGCTCCTGTTGTTTACCTCGCCAGCTGATATCATTTACCCTAATTTTGCCATATTTGGTGTCGGTCACTGCTGGTAGTTGTTTTATTTGGCGATGTGACAGAGAAAAACAAACAAACACCTAACAAAGAGAGACGCAGGAGGGAAGGACAGTGACTGAGGTAGGGCAATGTGTGTTTGTGTTTATTTAGTCTGATTAAACTGTTAGTTTCTAGGGCCCAGTTTAGTTTGACCTATTGAGTTCGGCAGGAAACGAGGCAAAAGGAAGCTGCCTCACACATCCTCTGTGTGCTCTGAGTCAACATGTGAACACGCGTTTCATGGCAGACACACAGAGGACAGCAATGAACAAACAAACTGTTTACAGCTCCTAGGAGAGAGAAAGAGAGAGTGCATGTTTTAAAGTGAGGCAGAGACAGAGTGAGGTTTTTCAACAAAAATGTTGATCGTGGTTAAGATGGAATTTATTGGAGGGACTTACTGGAAATTACTAATCAGTCTAAATAAATACAATTGTCTTACTCCACAGTGTAAAACAGCAATCAATACTAAGTCCACATTTATTTGAATGAACTTGTAATTGAAAAGTTGCTGAATCCAAATGTTTACCCTAAATCTCCGGACAATCCTTTCCCAAGTGATTATTTTCCCAAAGTGCCGCTGTACCGGAGTACTGGCACCTCTGAAATCACAGGGGCTGGTCTTTTTTTAACCACGCTGCAGCCAAATATGGAATGTTCCAACATTTACAAGGTTATACACCCCGCTCACACACATGCACACACCCTGAGATAATTTACCGTTGGGTATGTGCTTTTTTCTGTTTTGCGTTTCCTAGAATGCCATTTGGAGGAGGAAACAAGTGTGGCTGCTGCCAGAAAACGGTGTACTCTGCCGAGGAAGTGCAGTGTGATGGACAGAGCTTTCATAAGTCCTGCTTCCTGTGCAGTAAGTTTGACAATGCCGTTCCCTGTGTGACCCACACGGATAAGGTGGTTTTAGCACTAGCATGTGACGTCCCACAATAAAAAAAGAAGATTGAACAGATGTGCGCTATTGCCCTCTACTGTGGAATCTGAAAAACAAAGGAGAAATCTGAAAAACAAAAGAGTTGAGAATGTATTGGTGCAGCATTCCATCAGGGAAACGAGTCTTCAGCTATTTGTGTTGCTGAATGGCACCATGAACCGAGAGCTGATGGGTGACCGTGCCAACCTGGTCGGTTCTGCCAGCATCCAATGACAAAAAAACATTCGGCACCACAACAATAATCTCGCCCTCTTGTGGTCGGAAACGTAGTGACGCACTTTCCTCTACTGCTGTCCAGCTGCAGCCATCCCAAAGTAAAAAACACAGTATGAATAAACAGTATAGTTTCACCAGACTCAAAATCAAAACCATAGCAGCATATGTAACAAGTCTAATATAACTTATGTGTGAGGGGGTAAATATACCCAACTTGAGGAAACACGACATTGTATGCGTAAATAGTGTGGCCTGGTTAGAATGATTGTTGTGTAAATAAAGTGTCATTTTGAAAAAAGCAGTCCTGCTAAATCTGTTTTTTTTTCTATAGTGTAGGAGAACATGTTACTTATTTATGCTAAGGTATTTTTGTTATTCTATTTAAGTTATGCTATTATCAAAAACGAAAGAGTGACAGAAAATGTTAATTGATACTATTTAATTGTCTATAACCTACAAGAACAATTTTATTTGATAAATAATATGATATTTTCACAAAGTTTATAGTTTCCAATCTATTACCATGTAAGTTACTACTGAATATGTCAAATATGTGGTTCTGGTACGGTTTGGAACTGGTACCTTTTTAAAATAAACAGCGTTTGGCATTTCTATTTTCAAAATGTTAAAAAGAAATAGACTTTGGAACTGGCATTGTATTTAACCATCTAAATATTTCAAAAAATACCAACCCTTTTGCTGAATACCTTTAGACAACGGTGCTAGATGTGTATGTGAACAGATCATAAAACAAGTCTGCTCCATACAACATCATTTTAGAAAACTGTTTAACATTACATTCTGGGCCGTGAAGTTTTTCCCTGCTGCCCCTGAGAGGTAGGGGGGCCTTGTAGTCCAAACGGGCTGCATACCCATCTGTCAACCACTATTATGATAAGAATTTAAGTACCTTTTTTTTTTTTTTACTATTCTTCAATAATTTTTCACCAAAAGGATTTTCCTCCCAACAAACTTGCTGAATTGTAAAGCGGACTTTAAAACTTATGTTACTTTGTGTGTGTGTTCTTATGTACAGTGGTGTGTAGGAAGAACCTGGACAGCACGACAGTGGCTGTGCATGACACTGAGATCTACTGCAAGGCCTGCTACGGAAAGAAGTATGGTCCAAAAGGCTATGGTTATGGTCAGGGAGCTGGAACACTGAGCATGGACAAGGGGGAGTCCATGGGAATCACCCGCGAAGAGTGAGTGACTGACACAAACACACACACACACACACACACACAGTCTATCTGTCCCTACCAACAAACCAGCTCTATGTCAGTTATGTTTAAGCTTACAGTGTTCTTTTTCTCTGTCCCAGGCCTGCCCCTCACCGTCCCACTACCAACACTAACCCCTCCAAGATGGCTCAGAAGTTCGGAGGGTCAGACATTTGTCCACGGTGTGGCAAAGCTGTCTACGCTGCAGAGAAAATCATCGGAGCTGGGAGCGTAAGTAGCACACATACGCAAACTCAAAGACACGCATTTAAGCTTTTTTAATGCTACATTCATGTGTCCAGTCATGGCATAAGAATGGCTGCTTCCGCTGCGCCAAGTGTGGGAAGGGACTGGAGTCGACCACGCTGGCCGACAAAGATGGAGAGATCTACTGCAAAGGTAAAGGCCAGAGTGTCCTACTGCTCACCGTAGCAAGCTCAATCTACCGCCTAGTGCAGGAGTACACTGAAAACCAGTAGTAATAAACCACAGACCGTCTCGCTAAGGTGGTATTATATATCTAATCCATGAGCTGGTTAAATGAATGGCTCCAGACTTGCGTCCTAGATTTGGGGAGCTCTCTTCTCCTTGTGACCAGGGTAGATTATTACAGTCTAATAGGGCCTACCAAATGTTTGGTTGAGCCATACAATTGATGTCTTACATTTTTCTGCTCAATTCCCCCCAGGCTGTTACGCCAAGAACTTTGGACCCAAGGGATTTGGCTACGGGCAGGGTGCAGGGGCTCTTGCACATGCTCAGTAGAGACTGATATGAGGATCAGCCGGAGGGGAGAGGATGAGGCAGACTAGCTATATCATAAAAAAGTGATGCTGACGTTGTGTCTGTGAGTGTTAACCATAATTACAATCCCCAATCATACTTCTTCCTTCAAGGGGGTGTACAAACAGACAAGGGAAGGGACTAAAGTGTTGATAGGGGTGTGCCATATTAATGAATATACTATGCTATGCTGCGCATGCAGACCACATACTGCTGTACTACTGCTTTAGACCTGTAGGGAGCAGAAGACGGCCATGATAAACAACAGATCACAATGACAGCAATGCCAGTACTGTGTATTCAACTACCTAGGTTTAATAAGCATGTTAAACTGGTTGATGTTTTATTTATACTGACATGTTTATATCATGGGTCACGTTAAATCTTTACCAAAACGAAACAAATCTAAAAAAAATATATAAATAAAACATTCCTCTGCCTCCCTGTAACTCATGTTCTGTTCATGTAAAAAGTTATCTTCAACTGTTGTGTGTGTGTGTGTGTGTGTGTCATTGAGATGTTGAGTGAGAAAGAAAAAAAGGTTTCAGGAGTAGTGTTTCTCAAGAGAGTCGCAAATGGTTTGCCATCGTTCCAGTCATTGCAGTAACATGACACATTATGAATTCTTATCTGATGAAACCATGTATGCTATGCCAAATATGCCTCCTTCAAAGGCTACCAGGCCCCACCCGCACTCATTCCTTGACCTGAAAAATGGCTGTTCAATCAGAATAACATTTATTTACCGGTGCTAAAATAAATGTACAAGTGTTTACATTTTCGCACTTTTTAACACCTACTCACACCACACAATCACAAACATATACAAACACCATTACAGCTGACGCCCAGTCACATTCCAACTCTAATAGTGAGTTAGAGACAAAACAGAAACCGGTAGGAATGTAAAATCTGGTAGAATGAATGTAAAGTAAACGCTGCTAACTGAGGCTTAACGTAACGTTCAACTGGGTGGGCCAGCATATCCAAATGTTTCAAATAGACCCCTACTCGCCAGTAATAAGCAACCCCCCGCCCCCCACCCCCCTCCCACACAAACACACACACATTCACACACAAATGCCGTAAAACACTGGACCGGATCTGTAGGCGTCACTGGGAGGCGGGGTGCGCAAGTGAGGTTTTCGCGAGCCGGGCAAGTACGAACATATCCAGGCTACTTGGAGACGGACAGGCACGAATCGCCGAATGATTTAGCATATATGTATAACAACATATTCTGTTATTGTTTTAAAATGTGGAGTTCATCTAGCACATACAAGCAGCTGTAAGTGCGCTAGCATTTTTATAAAAAGACAACAATAATTGAATGTTTAATGAACCGCATCTGGAATCATTATTGAGTTTCGGAATGGAGTCCTCTTGAGGCATTCAAAAAATAAAAAGACGGTTAATAATTGAGGATTCTGAAAGGATACCACACCCATAGGGTTCCGTGCGCCGAAGATTTGTAAATGTCTTGTTCGGGGAAGGTGATGAGAGACGGGCTATTGGAGAAGCGGAGCAGCGGTCTGCTGCAGCTGTGGAAGAAGAAACGCTGTGTGCTCACAGAGGAGGGTTTGCGGCTACATACATGTAAAAGCGGTGGTGATGCGCACAGCTCAGGGTTTGAGTCGAAAGCCAAGGAACTACGTTTCGAGCGCATGGCCACCGTCGACTGTGTAGAGTACAAGCGTGGGCTCGTGTACTTCACAGTTGTCATGGCGACTGGAAAGGAAATAGATTTTCGGTGCACTCAGGATGGCCCTCCATGGAACGCGGAGATTGCTTTGGCGCTTGTACGCTACAAGAATCTTCAGGCGGTGCAGACCGGAAGAAACAGACATTTGTCTTCGTCTCATCTGGGTAGTAGCGGGGAGGATGAAATGCTTTAGACCGAACCACCAGGTAACAATACTACAGATCGCCTGTAATCCGACTTGTTTCCGCCACCTCTAGGACTATAATGATTTATTGTTGCCTTTACAACGTCACCCTTAACCCGAATCCAAGGGGTCTGTGGGTCCTATTTGAGTATTTTTAAAGGCTACAGTCCTACGGCTAATAGTGATGTCTTGTCACGACAAACCCTAAACATCCTCGATTACAACACTATCCCTTCTTGCTCAACTAAAACCTAATTTCTTTCCCCCTCTAGGTCATAATGATGTTGCAATCTGAGCTTTCAAAATAACATCTGCCTCTCCCCCACAAGGCAGGCATGAGCGTCGAATTATTTTTAAACACACACAACTGCGCTCCTCAGTGACATTTCCTATACGTGAATCCAATTACTGTGTTAGCAGACCAGCAGATCTAGGTCAAGGCATCCAATGTCAAGGTCCTAACATTTTATTTTCCTTTTGTATGCTTATCCTGTAGTGTCAACACACACTGGACACCCACAAACACTTACTGTACGAGAAGTTAAAAATCAAAGGGAAGCATTTAACATTGGTGTCAATCAGTAAGCTTGCTCAGCGGTTACTGTAAAGGGTTGTCAAGGAGTGTGTTAGCGTGTTTGTACCGTGAGCTCATGTCACAGGAATTCATTGGGACATTTCCTTGCAAGTGGCTTCTGCAGTTAGTCAAGTGCCCAAATTAACTCGTTGGCCTCGGTGATAGAATGCTGTTCTAAAAGGTTGGACATGGACTTCCCTGAATACACTACTCAAATGACCTTTGAGCTACGTTAAACGCAGCGAAAGAATACAGCATCAAACAAATGTGCCAAGTCGTTTTGTTTCTCTGTCCCCCTAGGATCCTAAGTAAGGGAACCAACCAGAAGACTAGGAGGACGTCAAGAGGACGTGCAGACCAGACTGGCTGGTGCCAGAGCACAGACGGATATGGAGCGTTACTGGAGCCGGTCTTAAGTACTAATCATGAGCGAAGAGCCTCTGCTGTGCTCCTTTTATCTTTGCCTCTGAGATCCGCCGGGCCAAAGCTGTGTCAGGCAACAGGACGGCATGGAGAGAGGGACTGGCCTGCACTTCCTCTTTGAAGCCCCTCGGAAAGATCCAGAACTTTCCGCTGTTTGTCCCGGGACACTTTGATGAGACATTTCTTTCTTTTTCTTCTTTTTTTTTTACTCATCGAAGTCGCTGGTGTATCGTTCAGTGTTTTTGTTATTTTGTATATAGGCCAATGTGTGCGTGAATGCTTTTTGTTCATTGACTGAACACATACTGTATGTTACAGCTTTGCATGTTTCTCCAAAGTTTGCACATAAAAGAACAAAGCACTATGTTTAATTTCAGTTGAAGAACAGATGAATAAATGCCATGTTCAGTATTAAAGTAAAAAAAAAGAGTGTTGCAGAGTTCAGTTGTGTTACTACCACTGTAGGTATTAGGCTGCTACAGCTTATTTGGCCTAAAAATTTTTTGTTAAAAAAATATAATTATACATACACTCCATATGCTTTCGTCATCAATCACTATTTTTAACTTAAAAGAATGTACCAAAACACGCTTTAGTATTGGGAGCTTCCTTTCTCACGGAACGGAATGAGTTTGACCTAATACATAATTCATTGAGAGGGAAATTTCAAGGGAACGGGTTGCAAGCTTCCTTTTTTATCTTTATGTAGAAAAATCAACTGGAGAGGGAAGCGGGGGTGGGATGGAGGCCAGCGTAGGGCGTCCGTCTGTATCTGCTGGATGTCGACAGAGGAGACATGGGGTTATTCTGGGTTGAGAGAGGTAACACATCTGGAAGCCATTGTTCCGCAGACCCTACCATTCCCGACTAGCGTGCACAAAACAATGTCCTACTATCCACGCTTCTCCTGATTTTGCCCGTAATGCAGAGAAACACATTTTTATTGTATGCTATTTAGAGCTCTAATGAAAAGCATGAGCTTCCTATTACATTTGCAGACACACACAGACACCAACACACACACACACATACACACACACACATATACACACACACACACATACACAGTCACAGGAGTGGGACACGGATGCACACCCACCATAAAATATGATAAGGCTCAAGCATCAGCAGACTCTCATTAGTGAAACTTTGCACTTGTTGTTTGCCTGTGTGTGTGTGTGTGTGTGTGTGTGTGAGTCCGTGCGTGTGCGTGCGTGTGTGTGTGTGTGTTCTGTCTGGTGGCGGCGCTGCTGGGCAGCGCTCCAACTCCCTTGTGGAATAATGCTGGGATTGTTGGGAGACCAGTGGAAAGCCCCGGCCCTAGCCATACTGTGTGAGTCAGCACCCAGGAGCAGGGGTCATTATCACCCTCTCTAGGGCCAGCACCTTTAAACGGGGCCTCTTTTAGCATTTAATCTATCCACGCTTATTATGTGTCTTCTTGTGTGTGTGTGCAAGGGTGTGTATGTGTGTGTGTGTGTGTGTGTGTGTGTGTGTGTGCCCTGTAACAGCAGGCCAATGGAATGCCCTGTCCAAACATCCTGAGTGGGAATGAACACACGCCCTGCGGTTCTGCTCCTTCTCCGCGGCCCTTTCACTGATAAGGTCCTCCCGTTCTCCTACCGAAAGCTCTGGAGGAGCTCCTCACCGCCAGCCCCCATTGTTCCACTGTAGTTTTGTGAGTTCGTCGTCTGACAGAGGCACAGACGCCTTTTTCTATGGTAAAACTCACACGACTCCCCTCTACGTTGGCTGCCCTCACCCTGGTCCACTCCCAAATATCTGTCCAGGCTTGTCTTTGTCAGGAATGCCCCCATTGCCCCCCACCCCCACAGCCACCACCCTGCCCATTCCCTCTCACTGCCCACTGCCTGACGTCAAGGGAGACATGACAGCCGTCTATTCATGTGTCCCTGTTGATCAACACGTGTGTGTGTGTGTGTGTGTGTGTGTGTGTGTGTGTGTGTGTGTGTGTGTGTGTATGTAAAAAGAAAGAGTGGGAGAGAGGTTCAGGACTGGACAAACCTTCCTCTCTCTTCCTCTCTCCCTCCAGGGTTCTTGAAATGTGCAGTATGAGTGCTGCCACCTCAAACCTTGCTCCCTGCAGACACCTCTACAGACTAACCATGCTTCAGGCAGTGTGAGGCTGTGGCCACTGGAGGTCTCCCCTGCTTGCCTGCTTGCCTCTCAAAGAGTGTGTCATGTCTTCTTCACTGTCAATATCAGTTTGACGCCACCCGCCGTGTGTGTGGGTGTGGATCCCTCCTCAGTGACTTGTTGATCAGAGGTTTTTGCAGGTTGGAATGCCTTTGTGACCGGGTAAACATTAACCAATCCCTTTAATCAGACCCCAAACTGCTGCTATCCTGACTTTGTGTTCATTTATATGCGTGTGTTTGTTTACAAGCTATCATGTTTAGGTGGTGCGTCAAAACAAAAGAAACATGCACACACACACCACATTCCCTTGTCACCTCCTAGTACTTTATCTCAATTGGGCCCCCCCCCCCCCCCCCCCCACCAGCTCTCTGTGATACGCATGGCGCCCTCCTCCCATCTCTATCACTCTCCAGCTCTCCCAGCAAAGCGTGGCTCGCACTGAAACTGGGTCAGTCGGTGGCCAATCAAAGGACGCATTTAACTTCTGCCCATGGCAAAGGTTCTGTAAACACCACGGCATCTCCATAATGCTGCGGGATCAAGTCGGCCCGCTAGGCAGAATAATTCCATCGCACGGGAAAGGATCTGGGAAAGGCGACTCACAGCCCAGCAAACGACAAGGCAGGGGAGCGGTAGAGGGAAAACAAGGGGGTGGTGGATGCACGCAAATTATAACACACATGGCATTACAACCGGCTAAATAATTGATCGTGCTCTGATTAAGTAGAGGAAGGAGCCTATGGCTGCCCCCGTTGGCAAAGCCTCTAGAGCCTCATCAAAGCGGACGATGCTCTGAGCCCCCCATCCCAGGGAATAAGGCTCAAACAAAAAACTAGATGAAACGTCAAGGGTTGTTTCATTAACATGACAGGCCACGTGTGTGTGTGTGTGTGTTTGGTGTGTGTGTGTGTGTGGTGTGTGTTTGTGTGGTGTGTGTGTTTGTGGTGTGTGTGTGTGTGGTGTGTGTGTGTGTGTGTGTGTGTGTGTGTGTGTGGTGTGTGTGTGTGTGTGTGTGACTTGAGTGTGTGTGTGTGACGTGTGTGTGTGTGTGTGTGTGGTGTGTGTGTTTTTTGTGTGTGTGTTTGTCTGTGGTGTGGGTGTGTTTTTGGTGTGTGTGTGTGTGTTTGTGTTTATGGTTGTTTTGTTGTGTGTTTGTGGTTTTTGTGTGT
>JAVQJS010104693.1:0-15489 GCA_036024795.1 Galaxias rostratus | reverse complement strand
AGAGAGAGAGAGAGAGATTAATTTTTACAAATCTTGATGTGAATTACATTTTGACTATTTATAATTCTCCACACACATTTTAAGTGCAAGGAATAAGCAGTACGTTTAGTGCATTGCTGTGAATACATCAATTAGTAAATCCTGTAAACATTACTCAGTGACATATTTTATGTATGAATTTGGAAGTACCCTTGCTCCACATTTAGAACATGTGTAATATTTAAAGCTGAAAGAGCATCACTAAACTGGAACAAGAGGTCCATACTTGGGGTTTAATCATGATAGTAATATGCAGTGACCAGGAGCATTCTGCATGTCTTCTTTGTGAAGGTCAGGGAAAATAATTACACTAAGCAAACGGTAGGGGTCCCCAAATCCCCTCCTTCCGATAAACTTGCTCTAGAGAAAAAACAAACTCACTTTGAAAGCTCCTCTCCTCCATGTGCGTAACTGCAGGTCGAGGAGGTAAAGAAGATGAAGATCGGCGACCCCTTGGACCGTTCCACTGACCACGGACCTCAGAATCACAAAGCCCACCTGGACAAGCTGGTGGAGTACTGCCAGACGGGGGTCAAGGAGGGCGCCACACTGGTGTGTGGGGGCAAACGGATCGCTCGTCCGGGTAAGACAATGTTAGTATGGCAGTAACACACGCAGCGTCATCTAAATGGTACAAAGTTATACCAGTTTTGTCATTATGTCGTTTTAATGAGACTGAAGTGGAGTAGATTTTGTAATACTGTGTTGGCCTTCTCTGTCTTTCATGGCAAGCGTAGCAGTAGAATAGTTTCACTTAGTTTGTAGCAGTAAAGCAGTGTTGCACTCCTTGTGTCTCCAGGTTTCTTTTTTGAGCCCACCGTGTTCACCGATGTGCAGGATCACATGTTCATCGCCATAGAGGAGTCTTTCGGCCCGATCATGATCCTCTCCAAGTTCAAGAGCAAGTGCGTCGGCGGACTGATTCTAGAGCCTTTAGCTCTGTGTTATACCACAATCCGATCGGAAACCATGTTCCCTCGTCCACCTTTACTTTGGTCTCTGCCCGTTCTGTGGTCCTTCTGTGTTCATTTCTGTTTGTGCTCGCCTTCTTTGTCTCCCGCCTGGTGTGGCTCAGTGACGTGGACGAGGTCCTGAGGAGGGCCAACGCAACGGAGTACGGCCTGGCGTCAGGCGTGTTCACGCGGGACATCGGCAAGGCCCTGTATGTCAGCGAGAAGCTCAACGCCGGCACCGTCTTCGTCAACACCTACAACAAGACAGACGTTGGCGCGCCGTTTGGAGGCTTCAAGCAGTCGGGCTTTGGCAAAGACCTTGGTAAGCCTGGAAAAAACACTTTAACATACTACTCCAGAAAATTTACACTTACAGAAATACATTGATGGTTGGGCAGCATAACAAATGTTATTCGGTTATATAATGATAAATAATCATTCATTTTATTTATAAATAAATTATATTAAATTAATTCCTGAGGACACTACTGCTAATTTTTACTTGAAACAAACATAATATAATTCCATATTCTCCCTTAGGAATTAAGTAGTTCTCGCTTATATGTATTCCAACAGGACAAGAGGCTCTTAACGAATACCTGAGGACCAAGGCTGTTACCATTGAGTATTAGACTGAATACAGCAAGTTAGTGAGAAATAGTGAGAGAGGATTGGCAAAATGATCTGATGAAAAGAAGTCATGTGTATGCGAAATGCTAGGTCTGCATGTTCAAACGTAATTTTGAACTTAACCTAATTTGTTCTGAACAACATTTAGACTTTCTTACCCTTCACCGTGTTGTCGTTTGTTGAAGGCTTGATTTCAAATGTCCAAATGTAACTATTGGTAAAATGTACCTTAACATGACATTAACATGAAGCCGAGAGGTTTTGGGAGAAACTATGTAACCATAGTGTTAAGTCACGTTCACAGTTCATGCTGTATGCTATGACCCATAGTTGTGTTGTTCATAATTATGCATATACATGTTAATATTTTTTAGATTGTCACTGTCTTGTTATTGGGTATTAAAGAATTAATGACGTTTTTATACCCTATACTACCCTTAAATTGATTTACCGCACTTAATCAATTTTTTTCAAATACTGTATTTTGTACTTCCAGATGTTATGAATTTTCTAATATTACAGTTTCACAGTTAACACAACTAATATATTTTATATATTGTGGGTGTCTCAGTGGGAAACTGAGAAATAGCCATCGGCGTATGTCAGAAGCCAGGTTATCTCAAACATGTCACATACTTATGATGTTGCCCTGACTTTGAAAAACCAATTTGATGTCAATTGTTCTGCCAAGTGCACACTTGCTGTGACAGCTTTTGCCTTGTGTGAAACAGCCTTTGCCTTGTCAGGGAGGACGTCTGGGTATGTGTACTGCCACATGAGTCACATGGTCTACCCCAGGTGAACGGTAGGGTTTCTTGGTGACACCACATGGTTTCCACCACCGGCCATGTAGGGTTTAGATGGCTTTCTTTCAGCCCAAAGATTCCCTGACAACCACCCAACTTTATCTCAATGAATTGAAAAACGCAATGACCTGCTCGCTCCTAGCGCTTCAGCAACGCAAGACAATAGAGAGTTGACAGAGCAGTATGGCATTAACGCACTTAATCCATGGTTTTAGGGTAGAATCATTCTGTCAGGATGCCTTATGTGATGCTAGAGTTATTTACCTGAACTCAAACTCAAGCTTAATAAATGCGCTCCAGCAGTTTGAAATTCGAAAATTACTTATTGTTCAAAACAATAATAAAATGGATGATTTTTATTTTAGTAGTATGCATCTTTTTACAATACATGTCATCATGCAACACAAATACACAAATTGGAATTACACATTCAACTGTATTGCTTGTAATGTATAAACTTAGAATGTTTTTCAGCAAATATCTCAAACGACTTCCAACTGGTAGTTCTACAGATTGGTCATTGCTGAAATGACCGTGTGTGGCCAGGGAGAGGACAGGTCAAAAGCAAACATTGAGTAAGAACCTCTGGCTAGCTGTAGGTGTGTGGCTGACGGTGTATGCGTGAACGTAAATGGCTTTAGATGTCCCCTGTGATGAGAGGGAAGTTGGAGAATCCTCCGGAGGGATCTGTCTCCAGGTGGTGCCTCCGTATCTGGTCGCTGGGCTGGGGATGGTGACTGCTGGACTGGTCCTTGATGGAGCACAGGTACCGTGGGGGTGAAGTGTTTTGTTTAGAATCAGAGATATTTCTGTGATGCAGCCACATATATTTCAGTGTGTTAAGGTTATGTCCAATATGACAAAATAGTAGTTGCATTTACAAAAACTGGATAAACAAAACAATGAAAGTAAAAACCCTAAGAATGTACCTGTCAAATTGTATTGAGCCACAAATCACAGGCAGAAAGTGTTTCAAAGTAGGACGACCAATTATGTACTATTGAATAGAGTAAGTGAGGAATAATACAGTATATTTATTTTTGCAGTATTTAGTAATATTGGTTTCCAAATTAAGCATTACATGTCTCGTGACTTATCTCCAATGAAATGAGGTGAATAAACGGGTTTTTTGGAGGTCAAAGTGACCTTGCCAATGATTAAAATTACCCAGTATGATACTGCCTGTTTATAGTAACCAAAGTCCATTAGCTATATAAAACATCCACTTCTTGTGTATTCATTCAATCGCCTTTCTAGTACAATGAAAACATGGTATTGAATCAACTTTCAACACCCACTGCAAATCATGTCTAAAGAGTAACATGTTCCTCCTTGTCAAACCTTGTGAAAATGGCTCCATTCCCAGTCTGCTATTCAACCAGAAAACATTGATTTTTATAGCAGCGGAGAGTTGAAATTTCTTATTTAAAAAACCCTCAACAGCAATCGCCCAGAACCATAAAATTAGCAACAAGTCCAATGCTATCAAATAAATCCAAATCAACATGTTTTATTTGTTCTAATTCTCCAATGAACTAGCTGAGGGCCAGTGAATCACCATGGTGGTCGAGCTGTGAGAAAACAAAGTGGTCTAGACAAGCCATAACGACTGCTGTGATGGGTTTGAGATCAATGACAGCATTTCGTCTGGGCACAGTCTTCCTGTTTGTTTCCCCTCCCCATTAACAAAGCCAGCCTCCCCTTTCCGATCGATGAGACACTGTAATCATTGTGGACGTGACGCTCGGTCTCACACTCTTTTTCTCCACTCAGATCTCATGGTGTCCTCGGAGCGTGTTTCTAGCACACACTAAATGACAGTGTTAGTGCAGGGTAGATGGATGAGAGGGGGCTATCTGCTTCACATCTCAGTAACTTGCTGAGTCACTGTTCCTGTGTGTGTGTGTGTGTGTGTGTGTGTGTGTGTTCCCACTGTGTGTATGACAGTGTTTTCCCCCTTGATTAAAGGAAGCAAGGACAGCCACAACCACATTTCCCCTATCGTCAGTCCATGGCAAATTACTTCTGCTCCTAGTTTATGTATTATGTTAACATATAATGACTATGTGAGACACTGGTAAAAAGAAATTGCAGAAAAATAGAGGAGGATGACAAAGAGCAGAGTGTGAGAAAGACACGACATGACGAAGTGACGTATTGGTACTAGTGCCACGTGGTGGTGACAGGTGCACCACCTGCTGATGTCGACGCCTGCGTCACTACCTGGAGGGGACATTCACAGGACGGACGGTTGGGAGAATCAGGCACGGCGGAGTCGGACACAACAGGAAGAGACCGCCCGGGAGGTGGCTGCAATAGAGAGCAAACGGGTCAACTGAAAAGATAAAGACAATTACAAGAGGGAGGACAGGAAAGGAGGCTCCGTCAGAGAAAGAGTGTCGCCACCAGCCGCCTGGTTGTGTGCACGAGGAGCAACCCCCCCGGTATTGAAAAGGACAGAGGCTCTGTGATGAGCGACTCCCCCTAGCGGGACCTGGCCGGCATCTTAACGTCACTGCGGGGATCTGCACAGCCTCAGGAAATCCACCCCCCCTCCCGGACGTTCCCACACAACGTCTTTGACCCTCAACCCTCTTCTGTGGTTCTCTGAGCCAGCATGAAGAAGGGGCTCCAGAGCAGGCGAGCTTTCCCAGGGCACCCGCCGCGCCAGGGGGAAAAGGAGGCGGAGGGAGAGAGAGACGGGGAGGCGAAGCAGAGGAGGGCTGAGAAGAAGCTGGCCGTCTTCTGGCTGACCCTGGCCCGGAGGACCCGGACTTTCTTCCAACCCCGGGAGCGCACCGCCTGCTTTCAGCGCTCCGCCTCGGCCGTGCGCCTGCTCAAGGGCGAGGTGTGAACAGGCGTGTGTGTGTGTGTGTGCTTGTGTGTAGGTGCGTGTGCGTGTGTTTGTTCTGTGCTTAAGTGAGTGAAGTGTAAGTGATAGGTGCGTGTGTGATTGTGTGTGAAGGGGGGGGGGGGGGGGGTCTGTCAGCAGCTTGGTGTCACAGAGGCCTTGCAGACCCTCCCTCCAGAGGACCGGTATGAGTGTGGAACCTCCATACCAAAGGAAAGAGGTAGCGGTCACTCCACTCAGCGTCGCACGGCATTAAAACGCATTTGTTATGTGTGTCACCCTGACAACGTTGGCAGCGCAGGGTCAAGAGACAGCAGGTTAAGGACTCGGCGGGTTAACGACAAAGCCATTCTCGTCGCCTATTTGGAAAACAACAACATTGATTCTTTTGCCTCACACTAGGAACAACCAAGCAAACCAATCTTTACCCTGTGTCCATGATGAGGACTTTTTGATGACTTCTACTTGAAGGGGTCTTCTATGACTACAGCTTGTGGATTTTTGTGACAGATTTCCTTTGACCTTGCTACCAGAAAATCACATCAGACATTGCACTGGCACAGGGGGAACTAACACTCCCTCCAACCGACGCTGTAGCTCCTTAGGCGGGGATGGGGTAGCAGAGTGGAGAGGCCATCATGGTGGTAACTCATCTGGAGCTGGAGCTGTGCTTCCAGGGGAAGAAGCTGAGGGGCTTCACCTGCAAGCTGACCCGCTCTGCCCATGGCGTCCTGCCTGAGAGCGCCTGGAAGATTGCGGCTCAGGTTATCCTGCCCTACCTGGTGGCCGGCCTGGGCATGGTGGCAGCAGGCATAGTCATGGACGTAGTTCAAGTATGTGGTAAAGTAGGGGGCCTGTAGTAAGTGTGTGTGTGTGTGTGTGTGTGTGTGTGTTTTTGGTGGGTGGGGGGGTGGGGGGGGGGGGGTCAGCATTGTTCCCTCCATTGAAACAGTACGTTCTGGAAGGGTATTACAGGGGGTAAAATGTAAGTAACAGTGATACCGTAGCATGGATCGTGAGCTGGTGTTGGACAAAGCACTGAACCATGGTCTTTGTATGTATAGGAAATCAAATCAAACATTTGTGGAATATTTGCCCAATCTTCTTATATACATAGCTTTATAGCTCATAGTTTTATGGGTGATTTTTATGTGATACATTTTGTCTAACGGGTATACATTCTTATGACTTGTAAGAAAAACAACAGTGCAAAATGTAAAATGGTTTTATTGATTATAATTGGTCATTTAAAAAATAAATTAATTATAGTAGTTGCTTGATGATTATTGACAGAATGAGACTTCAACAGTGGCTAACAATGTACTACGAGTAATACCTAACTCACACATGACAGACAGGTTGCACAGCCAGATAGGCATGAAGGCCACAAGCTAATAAGTCTTGACAATTATATTCTAGTAGGTCACATTGTAGGCATTTGTCTAATGACCTAAACTTTGGGATTTCTTTGTTTGCATGCATGTGTCTGTGTCTGTGGGTGTGTTTGTGTGTGTCTATGTTTAGCACTGGGAGGTGTTTAAGGAGATCACAGAGCTGTTTATCTTGGTGCCAGCGCTAGTGGGCCTGAAAGGGAACCTGGAGATGACATTGGCATCCAGACTGTCTACAGCAGTGAGTGGCATGCTGGCGCGTAGCCATGGGCGGATATGGACGCGGATAAGGACGCGCATGCACTCACACTCACACACACACACACACACACACACATGCACACGCACACACACGCACAAACAGACATTACCAACACTGTTATGTCATGATATTATTGTTCAGATTATTATTATTATTATAACAACACTTGCGCAGTCACCCAGCGTTTTAAATGCTGCAAATCCCTCGTTCTCTCCCTAAAAAGGCCAACACTGGACAGATGGAGGAGCCCAAGCAGCAGTGGAAGATGGTGTGGAGTAATCTGGCTCTCATTCAGGTGATCCTGACCTCTCAATTTAGCCCACTGCAGAACATGCCCGCATAATACGTTCAGACAGACCGTAGGACCCTTAGGAATCCAGCAGGGGGCAACAAAGCTTAAACCGTGTTGAGTCTCCATGACCTTCATTTATGTTCGACCCCATTTCTCCCTCCTTTTAGTTCACTCCCTGAGCTTTCTTCTCTATCCCGAACTGGTCTTTATCTTTTACCCAGTCATCTTCATCAGACCCTCAATTACACACGTTTTTCCTCTTTGCTGCTCTTTGGTTCCTTCCAGGTACAGGCCACAGTGGTGGGATTCCTGGCTGCGCTGGTAGCCGTGGGGCTGGGGGCAATGACCAAGGGTCGACTGGAGCTGGTGGAGGCAGCTGTGATGTGCGCCAGCAGCGTCACCACAGCTTTCATTGCTGCTCTCTCTCTAGGTCAGCCGCTCGGATTCAACTCCCATGTCAGTGGCCAACACTGAATGCCCTTTGTTTACCAAGTCAACGGATTGTGTGGGAAATCTAATATGTGTGTTTGTGAGAGTGGTTTACAATGGTGGCGTGTTTAGAGGCATGGCTTTGATAGTCTATCCTTCGTGCCTGTAGGCTTGGTTATGGTGGGAGTGATTCTTGGCTCAAGGAAGGTCGGCATCAACCCAGACAATGTGGCCACACCCATCGCCGCAAGTCTTGGTGACCTCATCACCATTTCTCTGCTGGCCGGTATAAGCAGCATCCTCTACTGGTTGAAAGGTCAGTTAATGAAAACAATGAAGAATTGGGTTGTATACAAATTATCTTTAAAAAAAGTCCTTTCAATCTATGTTCTATCTAAAACAAACCTTTCCTCCTCAAAATATTTTGCGAACAATCTAAGGCATATTTCCATTACAGAAGAGAAGTTTTTTTTTTTTATCTTTAATGCAGTACAGAGCAAAACCTTAAGATTTAAAAAAAAAAATGAAGCTAACCAACCAGAGTGCATTACTACTGTAATGTGATACCTATTTAATATAAGAATTACGTTTCAGAAAACATTTCAGGTTGTGTGAGTGTTTCAATGTCAGGCTCATTGAAAATTGACAATTAATTCAAACATGCTAATGCTTAAAGTTAGTACCACAGAGCAATCCGCAGAGGGCAGCAAAGTCTAAGGTTTAATCCTTGGCTGCCTCAACAACGAATTGGCCCAATAAACCAAGCACACGTAACTCTTTTCCACTCTCACCTCTTTTCCAAACCCATTAGGACCATGGCTAAGGAGGTTCCCTAGGGCTAGAAGTTAACTGAAACAATGACAACACACTGTAAGATAAGACAGGTTAACCCTTTGCCTCCACCAGACATGTGTTACCTGCCTCCTGTGGTGTGTGTGTTCTTCCTGATTCTCGTCCCCCTTTGGGTCACCATTGCCCGACGATGTCCACCCATCAGGGAAGTCCTGAAGTCTGGGTGGCAGCCTGTCATCGTGGCCATGTCCATCAGCAGGTACCCAACATAAAAGTTGGTATCTCCTCTTTCCACCACACCCATTTCTAAGAAGAATAAACTAAAAACACGTCTTTCAGTGGGATATTTAATGTCTCAACATTATTTAGACTAGTAGCTTGTGGATGAAGGACATGGTAGGAGCTCAAATTCGAATGTGTTCCGTGTTACCAGTTTTTCTGTTATACTGTGTCCTTTCCAAAATGCAGTATTGGGGGTCTGATTCTGGACAAAACTGTGAGTGATCCTCATTTTGAGGGCATGGCTGTGTTCACTCCTATAATCAATGGTGAGTTCAGTGTCAACCTGCTGGCCTTAAATATGAATTGTGAATCTCAGACTCTAAACACAACACTACATGTTTCACTGTTTAAAGGTCAATCTCCACTTTATTCATGGCTCTCCTAACGCATATTAATCAAATACAATATTCGACACTGCTATGTATTGATATTTATTTATCTATCACATTCAGATTTATCACTTATTTACATACATTTTGCTGCTTCTTTAGCACTTCTGGTTAGATGCTAACTGCATTTTGTTGTCTCAGTACGTGTACTCTGTGCAATGACAATAAAGTTGAATCTAATCTAATGTCTTAGCCACCTTTGAAGAGTGTCTGTTCTCATTTTGGAATTAAATCCTCAGGAATGTGATCCATCTGTGAGTTAATCTATTTTCATAGATCTTATGTTCCAGAATTGCTACATGTTACTGGGAATATTATTGTTTCTTCAGATCTGATCAGAAAAAAAGCCAGGATTCAGAGGACTCGATTGAAATAATTCATAAAAGGGCAAAAACAAATCGTTGGTTCAAACCAGTACCAAAAATAGCAGTTTGGAGGCTGTGCAGTTTCCTGATCTTCTATAAGTTTCTTCAGGATGTTTTTTGTCCGTAGCGAGAAACTCTAGTTGGAGAATAGGAAAAACAAAAGGCTTCTATTTAAGCCTCTGCCAGCTCAAAAATGTCAACTGCGTACTGTCTGCTTTCAATTTCCTCTGTCTCTTTGCCAGTCTGAAAGCTACCAAATCCTCCAGCATCTCTTGTTGTCTCCATGCAAGAGACACATTCACATGACTATCAACTCTATTCCCTTTAACTTGCTCCAGCTTGACAAACGGGGTGTGGACGGTGCCACTTATCTTTTTCTCTGGCCTTACTCATCAGATAAAAAGTGCTTATCTCACTGGGGAAAATATCTACCTTGCGACTACTGTTGGGTGTTATTATGTCTGAGCTCAAACGCTTCGTCATTTATGAAAAATAGTGACTCCAACTCCCTAAACCAATTGAAATTAAAAAAATAAAACGTGTAACAAACCTATTGGTGATCCAGACATTTCTACTTCATTCCCCAGGGGTGGGAGGTAACCTGGTAGCCATCCAGGCAAGCCGGATCTCGACCTACTTCCACTACTGGAGTGTTCCTGGGACTCTGCCCTCAAAGATGGCCAAGCACTGGCCTACACCATGGGTGACCTTCTGTTCCACAGGTCAGACCCAGAAAACACTTTTTATGCTTGAGAGCTGGTGTGCTTAAAGGCAGCAGTACAGTACATCTTTTTTAACTTTGCCTAAGTTTACAAGTTATTTATTTGTACATATACAAATATTTAATATTTAAACCATAATCAATCGCTCAGCGATGGATAAAGGAACTCATTTAGCGGTTTCTGTTGTGCATTCACTCTTATACAAGTTGCAAATCAAGTCTGTCTTTCTGTCTTGTCAACAAACATGATTACATGATTACATGACTGTAATAAGGCTTCTACTCTGTCTTAGGGGTCAACTGCAGGTCTGCCAGGGTCCTGGTCTTCCTTGTGGTTCCAGGACACCTGCTCTTCCTCTACACCGTGCACTTCCTACAGGGGGGTCACACAGCCATGACCCCCACCTTTGTCTTGTGCTACCTGTGTGCAGCGCTACTGCAGGTCAGACGGCTGCCTAGTAACATTGTAGGATACTTAGACATCAAGGGTTTTTTGGGGGGTTAAAAGAAGGTTGGCTGCAAGATTACAGCGTGGTCCCGTCCTGCTTACTAGGCCTGGGGCTGACTGAATTAAGGAGGTTATTTTGTACTGAGAGTCACTTACATTTAGATGGGATATTTTTTGTGCTTTGATTCTGGTGTGCAGGTGGTGATTCTGCTCTATGTGGCGGACCTGATGATTCGATGGATGTGGCGCCGTGGCATTGATCCAGACAACTTCTCCATCCCATACCTCACGGCTCTAGGGGACCTGCTGGGAACCGGGTTTCTGGCACTGTGCTTCAGGATGCTTCTGCTGGCCAGTCCCGGCAGGTCTGGAGTCTGACAAAAGAATATGTTGGGGCTTCTCGGTGGTACCGTTTGTGTGCTGATGAGTATCTTCATGAAATGTCTTCATCAAAATCAATTTGCGAGTGACAAAGATTACGAAAGATGCAGAAGAAAGCATTAATGGAAAGAGATACATAAAGTGTGTGCCCAGCTCATCTTTGACAACTCACATGTTAGCAATACAGTGGATTCACCTCTCTAGCCTTTTAGCCACTACCAAATTAGTTCTAAGAAAACAAGTAGTTAGAAAGAAAGAGTAGGAAGTACCAGTGACCATCGTTGTAGAATCTGAGGTCAGAAAAAAATGACAAACTACTTGCTCCCATGGTGGTTCATCAAATAAAAGCTAGAAGGAATGACATGTTGTTTCCATACAGAAGTATAAAAGAACATTCTGTCTAGACATGCCTGTCTGAAGAAGACCGAGGTGTCTTTCTTTTCTTTTAAAATGTGAGCATGAAGAGCAGGGTTGCCTTTTTTCTTTCCCTCATGATATTTTAGGAGGGGTAAACATTTCTCAACTCCTTGCATTCGTATAGAAGCTTAAAGTGAGTCGTTATGACACCTTTAAGCATATCGCAAAGACTTCAATGTAAAAGGCAAATTCACAGTATTGAAGCAATATCAAATGAAGCTTGTGCTTGGTTTTCTTTTTTAACTATTAAGCGTACTGTACCTTTGGAAGGCACATATGAATAGATGTTCATTAATTGTTTTATAATTCACTGATGGCCGTAGAGGCCAGTAATAACGTCAACATTATCATATTGTTTGTGTGAAGTGTTTGCTTTTATTTATATAGGATCGAACTGTTGCTTGCCACCTGACGGTTATTTTCCCACATTTTACAGTCAAATCTGTATCAAGGCTAGTCCGTATTGTACCAATTTATCCAGGACACTGTATACATCGTATACGTTTTAGTTATAGCTATGAGACCTTTTGAGCGATAAATATAAAAAGCTTTACATAAGAAAATATAACCACCAAAGATTGTTAGAATTATGTTTTAAATGCAATCAAGGTTTTTAATCTACTTTCCATGTACCAGCCTAGTTTAACTGTGTTTTTATGCTGCTTTGTTTAGATCGAGTTTTAGAAACACATGTGTTCGGATATAGGAATAAACCATTCACAAAAATCAAGGCCAGTATCTTTATTTGGCATCGACTGTATGTTAGAGGGAAAACAACTAGATAATACAACCATAAAATATTGCTTGAACATACTTGATCTAAATTGTGGTATTTCAAGGGAGATTCTCCTTATGTGATTGGAATTCAGTTTCTTAAATAGAGCCACAATCCACAATAAATAAAATGTGCAAGAAGGTCAGTCATATAGAGTAAATAAAACCACTTAAACAGTAAAATAAGGCTTGGTCACAGATCTAGGAGGATGGCCAATAGCCTCTTTGACAAACAATAAGGCTCGCTGTCCAAGGCACATATTCAGGATTTTAGGGAGGCCATCTTTAAAACATACATTCCTCTTAATGTTGATGAAAAACGTTTGGCAACTCATATTATTCAAAACATAGATTGTAGGTGTAGGACAATTCAAAATCAGCATTTATGTTTTCCACCATACAAAGGCAACAGCTCAATCTTCAATGGCTCACTTACAGTATTACAGTACAAAATGGAATTTGCCACATTTTAGCAGAATTCTTCCAAACATCCTTTTGTTATGGTGCCCTCACCCAAAGGTCCGGTTTATAAAATATATAATATATATCATATTACCAGGTTAGTCTTCAAATAAGGATTTCCATGCTTTCCAGATTCCGGGTGAGAAACTACATGTAAAAAAACATGTAAAAAGTCTCTAGGTCAACCATTAAACTTCAGACAAACTTCAAATACTCTGGCGTTGAGTAGTTGAAGAGCAGGAAGTCCATGCGGTACAGGTTGAACAGCTTCTTCTGGTAGAAGGGGCTGATGTTTTGGAAGAACTGGGCCGCCATGTCCCCTGTAGTCCTGGTGCTCTTGGAGGAGGCGGGGAAGTGAACGCGGCCCTCGGCCCCGGCCAGCTGCAGTACGTAGCGGGAGTCCTGCTCCAGCGTCTCGTACTTCCCCACCACGTCGTAGTGGATGAGGCACGGGTGGCACAGCGAGTGGACCCGCTCCCAGTGCTCGTTGAAGGGCTCCTCCCGCTGCGTGGCCGGGTCCACCAAATAATACACAAACTCCTCGAACGAAACGTCGTTTCCTTTCTCCAGCGCTTCCGACTGAGGGTCGGGCCGGTGCTGGCGGATGATCTTGGTGCCGTAGCGCTTGTGGAAGGCCGTGTTGTAGCTCCGCGTGAACTTGTTGCGGTAGGCCGACACCAGCCGCTCGAAGGGCTCGCGCACGAACACAAACTTCAGGTAGGAGCGCAGGCGCCGGTTGATCTGCGAGGTGGAGTACTCGGACAGGGTGCGGAGGTTCCCCGCCACGTGGGCCTCGTGGGCCGGGATGGCCAGCGGGTCCTGGTGGGGACCGGCGGCGCCCGTCAACACCATCAGCACGCGCTTCCAGTTGGTGCAGGCCACCTTGGGCACGTAGCAGTAGAGCAGGCCGTGCTGGTCGTCCACGATGACGTGCTTCAGGTCCTCAGGGATGAGGACGCGGCGCTTGCGGGTGTACAAGCGACACGCCTCCTCCATCAGTTCCCGGCGCCCCTGGTGGAGCGATTGAATGGCGGACTCCAACTAGGAATAGTGGAACACACATAAGGAGATAAAAAGCATTGTTTTGAGCGGTCTCTAAAAAGTTTCATCCTTTCATCTTAACCACGTTTAGTATTTTGCATTTATGATAAACTTTTTGGGGAATTCTGTTTATGCAAATATGTGCATAAAAACATTTATTAGAAGCTTAGGCTCAAGTTGTAATTTCTACAGAGTTTTACCTTTCTAAATAACACACTTTAGCTTCAGTGAAGTACCAAGGGTTTTCAAACCTGTCTCATTCAATTGCTTTGAGTTGTGAATCATTCTACATCTCTAGCAAAGGAACTATTTGTTGTACAATACGTATAGACTGGGACAGATAACCGATCAGACACAGCTATGCAGAAGGGAACAGAAAATAATGAACAGGCAATCTCAAGTAAGACACAGCCAAGGATATTTTCTCAATTCACAGGAATGTCTTCAGTAAAAAGTTACATTTTAATTAAGAGTAGTTCAAAGAAAAACCCTTTTTTTTAAACCAGATTCAGTTACATGGGATTACGGTTGTTTGTCCAAGGTATGTTATTTTGTAAGTTTTTTATTGTAAATTCTATAATGCAATACAATTGTGTTTGTGTCAGCAAGTGTTTGGCCATGACTGTGTGATTTTATTTCTAAGTCTACATAATGTATGACTGGATGAGAGAAATATCCCTTCCAGCTGAATTACACTTTTGAATGTATCAGCAATGAAACTAGTTGACAAGAAACGGTCAAGTTGTGAGTCATCTCGTTCCTAACTCAAGCAGGCATCAGTCACCACAACACAGGGTTCTACTCAGGGTAGGCGAAGAGCATAATAACAAAAGGCAAACCACAAGCGATTAAAAGTAGATCATGTATTTAGCCGTTGTTTTGTTTTCCAGCCTGCACCACTGTTAGTTCCCCTCACATTGAGATTTAATTGGAAACATCTTTAAGATCCCTCCTTATATGGTCTTGCACAAAGTGAAAAATAATGGACGCAAAAAAATGAAAGCCGACATGTCAGGGTTCACCAACCTTTCAACCACTGAGTACTTCAGTAGCTTGTCAGAAAACTTGAGTAATGAAATCATGTCAAATCTGATTAACCAGTACCATCAATAAAGAAGACAGTCACACAATCAGAAACAGCAGAAAAGTCCTTTTTGTGAACATCCAACCAGAAACAATGAATTGGTTTGTGTTTGTGAACTACTTTCAAATCAAATCCACCCGTGCTGACAGATGGCTCACCTGGTCACTGTCATAGAGCGTCTGAAGAGGACTTCTCCCAGACTTCCCATGGCCGTCACTGCTGCGTCCACTGACATCTGTGGAGGCTATGGAAACACAGGAGCACAGGCACACACTTAATAGGGTTTGAATCACAGAATAAGAAGGTGAAACAGAATGTCAGTCATACCACATACCGCAAAATGTTCTACTAAGTTTTTAAAAACATAAATTGTGGATCAAACCGGGATCCCTACAATACCCCGCACTGTTAAAGAGCACTATTTATAAGCAATGCCACACTGAAGCTTGCTGCATTCATCTCACACGCACACGCACACACGCAATGGTCCTGGATAGACTAGAAAATGTTGTTGGAGTTAAGGGAACGGCCCTCTCCTGGCTCAGGTCTTATTTGACTGATTGTTACCAGTTCGTAGATGTAAATGGTGTCCACTCTTTGCATACTAAAGTAAAGTTTGGTGTTCCACAAGGCTCAGTTCTAGGCCCACTGCTTTTCTCTCTATATATGATACCTCTGGG
>JAVQJS010104670.1:0-14888 GCA_036024795.1 Galaxias rostratus | reverse complement strand
CTCTCTCTCTCTCTCTCTCTCTCTCTCTCTCTCTCTCTCTCTCTCTGTCTGTTTGTCTCTCTGTCTGCACTATCATTTAGCGAGCATAATTCAAACAACAAAT
Source organism: Galaxias rostratus (assembly GCA_036024795.1). Taxonomy (NCBI): domain Eukaryota; kingdom Metazoa; phylum Chordata; class Actinopteri; order Galaxiiformes; family Galaxiidae; genus Galaxias; species Galaxias rostratus. The sequence goes on along the minus strand of JAVQJS010104670.1, from coordinate 14,785 downwards.
CTTGAAAGATCACTGTGCTGGAAAAAGGAAGCTTGCCATTGATGACACTGTTGCAATATACACACACATGCACACACACACAAACACACATGCACACAAACAAAAACAAATGCACATGTGAACAAATACAGTGTTTTCCCAAAGGAGCTCCACTAATATGGACAATTTCTCCAGGGGCAGTTTCAAAGCTCCAGGCTCCTTCTTAATTTGTATATTCCAACTTGAATCCTATCAGTTCCTACCTCTCATACTTGTATTAGCCCCAGCTTAGCCTTTCTCCCCTCATGAGAGATTATAATGCCTCCCCACATAGGTCTCATGTTTGACTTGCAGACCGGGGTTTCAGGTCTTTGGACATGAGTTAACAAAGATGGCCCAAGTCATGACACAGAAGAGACTGTACACCAAGATTTTAATTGGACTACAACCCTGCTAACATGTATAATCTTAACCATGCACACCCTCGCACGTCCAAAATTAAGTGTTCTCGGCAGCACAGTGGCTCAATGGTTAGCACTGTTGCCTCATAGCGAGAAGATCCTGGGTACAATCCCCAACCTTGACCCATGGGCCTTTCTGTGTGAAGTTTGCATGTTCTCCTTGTACTAGTGTGGGTTTCCTCCCACAGTCCAAAAACATGCAGGTTGATTGGTGACTCTAAAATTGTCCGTAGGTGTGGATATGTGTGAGTTGTTGTATGTCCATATGTGTTAGCCCATCGACGGACTGGCGAGCTGTCCAGTGTGTACCCCGCCTCTCGCCCAATGCCGGCTGAGATAGGCTCCAGCTCCCCCGCGACACTGCATAGGAAGAGCGGTATTGCTAATGGATGGATGGAATTTTCCCTGTTCCTTTTTGTGAAGAGGCACTTAGTGGAAACACCTTCTGTACATATATCTTAAAGAATAAATGGGATTTTCTTGATGAACACACACACATACAGACACAGTATCACGGATTAACATATTGACACAAAAGGTAAAGGTAAAAGGAAGTGGCCGTCCATTTCTCCTAGACATTCAGTGCAATCTTCCTGTAAATACACTGCTTTAAATATCACTTGTGTGTATGTCCATCCCCGTTGCTGTGTTGAACAATAATACAAATCATCCTCAAACCTTCATACAACAAATAGCACTATCCATAATTCTGCAACAGTCACACAAATCTCGGCCAAAACATTGTTGTTTTTTGCTATTCTAAAACCTACATAAAGGTTAAAGCGGCCCTGTGCTTGTTGGAAATGTACCTTTTCTTTAGGATGTTATATAGCTTTTTGGGCATCTAAAAGGTCAGACCCTACAAAGCCCATGGTCCACACCAATGGGGGCTGCTCTTTCACAGATAACACTGCTCTTGAACTGCCTCATACATACATGAGTCATACATTTGCATAATGCCCACCTAGCGGCTTGTTTGGCATGCCCTCAAACAGAGCTAGTAAGAGCGGAAGCCAGGAAGTTTGGATAGGGGCTTTGCCATGTAGAGAAAACGCTTGTTTCCTCAGTGCGATTGCAAATTCCCTTTGTTTGGCCAGCTGATCAATCAGAGCTGACTGGAAGGTGGCCTTAAAGAGACAGGCGCTAAAACTGAGAATATGGACGGATGGAGAATTGACATGCGGCAGACCCAGAAAAGTTGGAAAAATATATGGTTATATGGTTAATGACAATTTTTTTGCATAATAGTGCCCTTTTTAATCAGAATTGGTCAAATACAACTAAATGGAAAAACATTTACCCCTCAATCCATCAAACTAGCCAAAGCTGCTCATCATTTAATATCATTTTTTATATTGTACTGTACAATGGTGCGTTTTATTTTCAATAAAAGGTCCTTCTCAATTGCCATGGAGGCCAGCTCTAACAGTCAGGCCTAGTCTCATTCCTTAATGAGTCGCTGAAAAAGACACTAGGATGTTCTCCGCCAAACATGCCAATGCATAAAGTTGCTGCATGCTCTTGCAAAAGCAAGCAGGCACACATGGCTCTTCCTTAAAAACCAGTCAAGGCATACATGACAGTCAGTTGCTTGAAGCCAGGGCAGATCAAAGAGAGTTCCTTTTCTCTACCAATGTCCCCCAGCCCTTGGCCCTTCAGTGTGCTTTGTGCTCATGTTATGTGCACAGCAGACGCATAAATCTCATAAAACTTGGCAGAATTTTACAGAATTTTGTACTTTGAAGAATTCAAAGAATTTTTTTAGAATTTCAAAAAGTATATGTGAATACTCCAAAATAAAAAAGTGGTAAGTGAAAAACACAACTCTAAATCCTCCAGATGTGCATTGCACCCATCAACACATCTCACAGAATCCTCGCCGTGCTCTTCATGGTGTTCTAACATGTGCTGACATGCGTAGCTCCTTTGGGTAACTCTGTTCTCATACAGCGTGCTGAAAAATCTAGAACTATATTTCCACATCGTTGGTGCCACTCGAGAGAGACCCCCCTGGCAGATATTGTCAAGTTTATGGGGTTGTATTCGCTAATAAGAGCCTGTAAAAAAAATGCAGCCAGGCTATAGAGATATGCAAAAAAGATTCTACATTCTCTAAGCTTTGTTGTCCTGTGTGAGTCAGTGCTAACCCAGGGAAAAAATTGGCAAACTTAATAAGTATATAATAGAAATAGTAGGGGGCAGCACGGTGGCGCAGTGGTTAGTGCTGTTGCCTCACAGTAAGAAGGTCCTGGGTTCGATTCCCACCTGAGGGCCTTTCTGCGTGGAGTTTCCTCCGCGTACTCTGGTTTCCTCCCACAGTCCAAAAACATGCAGGTTAATTGGTGACCCTAAATTGTCCCTAGGTGTGTGTGTGTGTGTGTGTGTGTGTGTGTGTGTGTGTGTGTGTGTGTGTGTGTGTGTGTGTGTGTGTGTGTGTGTGTGTGTGTGAGTGGTTGTACGTCTATGTGTTAGCCCTGCGATGGATTGGCAATCTGTCCAGGGTGTACCTCGCCTCTCGCCCAAAGTCAGCTGGAATAGGCTCCTGCCCCCCCGTGACCCTGCATAGGATAAGCGGTTCTGATAATGGATGGATGGATGGATAGAAATAGTGTAATTAATACAGACTTTTCTGGATATACTTTAGTATAAATAAAGGTGATCCAAATTAATGCAAAATAATTTTTCAAATAAACACTACTTAAGTTGTACTTGACATTCTTTGAACCGCTTATTGATTATACATTAGCATAGTAAAAGTATATTTATACAATAAATCTACTTCTAGCACACTTTTAAAGTGGTCACTAGTATGATGAAGATACACTTTGATATAGTCTTGTTGCATATTAAGTAGTGTTGATGTGCTAACTTGAACAACTAATTGAACACTAAAAGCTTGCTGAAGTACTAGTAGTTGCAATATGTACTTCAGCTTCAACAAAAAAAATTACCAAAAGGGAAATAATGAATATTTGGCTACAGATACTTTGAAAAACTAACTGTCTTTACATGTTAAGTAGCCAATTTACCAATCTGAATAGCTACAATCAGCGTTGAAGCGCTATTTTATAGGAACCAGATCACAAAAGATTTGGAAAATGTAAGTATACTGTAAGTATCCTCTATTCTGATATACTTTACTAAAATGTATTAAAATACCAATTTAGATCAAATTTATTTTAAGTGTACTTACAAAAACTAACATTATTGTGTGCCTTTGGGTAGTACTAGAAGAGGAAAGTATGCTTTTAAAAGGCATGTTAAATCTTTAGAACATTTTTATTACAATTTTATTTTTATTTTTTTACCCCGGACAGTAAGTCAATGTGGATCGCAATGCATATATAAAGCCATAGGACCCCTCACCTTAACTTTTGCCTGCACCCCATTTATACCAGATGCCATGCAGATTAATCTAAAGCCGAATCATCTAAAGCCTTTCCTGGCATTCATGTTCCTCCAGGAATCAGATTACGAGAGCAACAATGTCATCAATCACTCGTAACATCCTCATATTGAACCTCATCTTGACAACAGTGTTTGTCAGATAATGGAGCACCAGTGCCAGCTGGGCTGCAGTACTCACATCTGCAGTTTCGTCCACCCTAACTGCGACAAAAGATGCTTTATTGATCTTCTTTTATATCTCCTCCCCCATCACTTTTGCTATAACACTAATCTGGTCGTTTTGTAGTCCCAGAAGAACACTAAATTAGCGGAAAGGTGGCCTTGGTTTCTAAGGGAAGAGAGATAGCCAAAGTCCGTATGAAGGCGGAAGAGACTAGCAACTTCCAGCTATTCAAAAGTAGCAAACAAAGTGTTGAAATCGGCAGAACTTCAAAGACAGACTAGAACTTGTATACCCTGCACAAAAATAGCCAGGCACAAACCAGGCAGAGGGTGCATTTTTAAATAGAGAAGGTTTTGCCAAAGAGTGAGTAATAATGTTTGTAAGTGCCAATCAAACTCTTGCCTTCTGATTTGAAAGGCCCTAGAGGAGGGAAAAACCAGCAGACCTCAAATTGAGAATGTAAGGACAACCTTTGGAGGGATGGCCTTGCAAGACCAGCGGAAAGGTGGTAATGCGAGTCTTTGTTGTGCTCGGCCAGAAAGGAAATAAGCTCAGCAACCCATTCATTGACTCTGCTTTCATCATGTAGCTTAAATGAGAGCTCTTGTGGAGAAATTACACAATCAATCAGTCATTTCTGTATTTCCCTATTTTTGTGGACTTTTTCAACCTGGAGCTCTGTTTCCCTTCACATTTGTTCACTGAGTTGTAGAGCCACTTATGTGTCTTAGTTTTCTATGATTGACTAAAAGTGTCTCGCCATGGTTTTGGTGTCTTGTTGCTGCCTGGGTTAGACCATTCCGGTTTGCAAACGCAGCTTGGCTCCACACATCTTATTGGTCGGTTGCAAATATCCGACTTTGTCAGCGATACCATTTGCGATGCACCTTTGATGCTGTAAGTCAGGTGTACCTTTTGTTAAGGTAAAGTCAACAAAGTAAACACAGTTTACAAAGTAAGCACAACATTTTTCCACAACCCAAAGAAAGTAATCTATCATGTGCTACTAGCTAGTTTTGCTACAGTTAGCTGACTGCCACTCCGATCACGATCACACCCAAGCCACACGACTAATGATGAGTCGTGCATGGGTGTCTAGGCAAGCTACAAAGCTCTGCCACTTGAAAGAATACAGTCAACGTGACCAACCCAACATCTTATTTGTTAAAGATGACAATCAGCAACATCGTCCTTTGTTTCAACAGCAGTTCAATGCAATTCTGAAGGCCTCATGGTACATTTTCCATTCGAAGATAGCACAAGTAGAAAGTTTGATTGGATAAATGCACTTATTCCTATAAGTTGCACTGAAAGCAATGCAACTGAGGGAGAGAGTAGCAATAAATGACTGATGGGAACAACATTTTGTAAAATACATGTAGTATTAATGAACATATACATACAATTAAACAAATTATTTCTGATTCTGACCATCTTCAGACCAGCCATGAAGACCTTGCTGGCCCTGATGGCCCGCCTCTGTGACCTAGCATCAACAATACAGGGCTCTGAAATGAGCATGCTCTTAATATACCCACATACTAGACATGCTTTTGGTACATAATTGAGGGAGTTTAATTTACAAGCTGTTTGATGACAATTCGGTCTGTGACATATTGGGAATAAATGTAAAGTGGGAACAGACTAAAAGAGCATGATGTTTGCCTTTCCTCCACAGGATTTGGTTGGGCTACTGAGAGCCAGGGTCCCATTCAACACAACCAAAATAAAACACTTCAAGAAACTTTACACAACCCTTTGAAGTGTTTTTTTTTCTTCCTTTCACGTTCCATAGTCAGTTGTCAGAAGATATTTCTGAACTTCTCAAAATCAAAAGCAGGAGAGAAAACAGAGAATAGTGAACAAAAGGCAGAGGGAACAAAGACAGTGTTGAAAGTAGCGACAGCCACAGGCTATACATAGGAGAGGATAAAGAAAAGTGATGGCTCCTGTACTCTTCTGACCGATCTCTAAATCTATTAATATGTTCAGTACCTATTCCCGGTAGGACATGACTGAATTGTTATAAACTGCATTACTTGTCTTTTCACAAGGACAACAAGTCGAAAAAAACTTCAATTATAAGGCCTGTGAAGTGTGTAGCCTTCCTCTTCAGTGTGAGTAGCAGAAAGGGCCAAAAATACCTTTGGGTTGTGTGTACCTACAGCTTACTTTACAGTGTGTGTGTGTGTGTGTGTGTGTGTGTGTGTGTGTGTGTGTGTGTGTGTGTGTGTGTGTGTGTGTGTGTGTGTGTGTGCGTGTGCGCACGCATTCATGTGAGTGTTCTCCCCATGGACCCAGGTGCCTCCTCGAGGCCCCATGTGGTTATTTGTTCAAAGACTAGCGCGGTGACCTTTGTCATTAGCGCAGGAGCAGCCAGATGTGGCGAGCCTCCTGTGAGCCCAGTCCACTGCAGCATTCCTGTCCCAGTCTTGTAAGAAGACATTGACAATATGGCAGGGTAGGGCAAATCTAAAAAATATGCAGTACTTCTGACAGAGGCCCAACACATTTAACTGACAGTGAGAGGTCTTTCCACAGAAAAAGTATGCCCTTATAGTATGCTTATATACCTTAAAGGGCAACTGGATATTCCTTGAAATTTGCAGAAGAATTCGATATCTTGAGTGCTTTAATTCTGTTTATTGTATTGACGTTACAGAAAATCCGTATGTTTCCTATATCAGTGTGTAAACAAGACCGTGCTACACTGCTCTAAGGTTGAGGGAAACAAACTGCCGATGCCAGGGACCCCAACACATGACACCCGAGGGTCAGAATGGACATGCTGTTGCTGACAACCCTTTTTTAAATCGATTCCAATAAGCACAGAGCATGAAAGTGGTCTTGTGAAAACGACATTTCTCTTCAGCTTGAAAGTATTCCAATGGTTCAGGCACAGCTATCTCTGCCGCTAGGCTGTTAGCGTAACAGAACCTGAACGCTGGTGAATTAATTATGATTGTGAATTTAGTGCCCTGACTCGCTCTTTACCCGTGGGTCCCTCCACTCCACACAAGCCCAACACCTGCCAGCGACTAAGTGAAGGTTGTTGTTCTACTACAGAGTGGGTGTGAACCACCATTGGAAAGGTACCCGCCCCAGCGAGAGATGCTAAGCAGCTGCTGCGGCTAGGACGTGCTGAGCTAGCATCCTTAGCAAGGCTGCCGTGTGGCTAGGAGTCGGGAGGGGTGGTGTGAACATGTGCCAGGAGATCACCCCGCGGAAGCTAATGTAATAGTACCTCCACTCCCCTTGCAGAAGCTAATGTAATAACGTTTTGCTATCTAGCATATTGAGGTGTGCGTCAGGGCGCTGGATGGGTGGCTGGCCTGCTCCTTAGCTTCGTGCCGCCGACGTTCAAAGACAGGATGTGAGAGCGTCGCTGTGAGCCACTCCTGTCATTCAATCGGTTAGGATAGAAGAGATAGGAATCCGTAAACACACAAACACACACACACACACACACACATACACACACGCACGCATAGAGCGTCGCTCATGCCTGGATTGAGCCATGGAGAACTTATATGTGACAAGGGATGACGACTTGGACAGGGGGGAGAAGGGGATTAAACTGCAAACAAGACTCACGGCTCACAATCGCCGCTCCTGCTACCACCACTAGGGGCACCCTAAAGAAACTGTACTGAACATCAAATTCCAATGTTTTTCTTGAATTGTTCTCTATGCATTCCAAGTATTATCTTTGAGTATTTGCAGCCCCTTGAGTATCTTTGAGTCTTTGAGCATTTGAAAAAGCGCTATATAAATGTCATGTATTATTATTATTATTAGTAGTATCCGCAAGCTGAGCCTGGTCTTGTCCATTATCTAAATCAAGTCTAGAATCGTAAGCCCTGCACACGGACAGGGTAACAAACATAAGACAAACTCCACTTAAGTGTGCTTTACCGTGACGACCCTACAAGCAATGTATGTGAATATGTGAGCAGTAGTTGCTGCATATGTGCAATTTGCTTTTACAGCAACTATCAACCAGTTTCGACTGATACCCCTTTTACATACAATGTTTTTCATTAATAATTTGTGTGCTCTATATTTCTGCATATCTTCTGGATGTGTAAATGTTAAGAATGGCTGTCAGCTAAGGAAGGGAGAAGCCTCATCCTCAATGCAACAAGCCAAAAGATAAGCATACCCCCTTTATGTCTTGTTCTCTCGTTTGTTCCTCCCCACTCATTTTCTCACATTGAGTGACAATTCATAGACGGGTCAAAGGAATACATTATTCAGCCAGCAGACTATTTTTAGAAAGGGCTCCGGCAAAACTTGGAATTATTTATTGAGCCGATAATTAAAACATGTTCATTTGGTAGGGAAGCCCGGACAGAAATCTCAAGGCAGAGCGAAAGAAAGAAGAAACAGGGTTCCCCTAGAGACTCATACAGGCTCTGTCTCTCTCTCGCTCTCTCTCTCTCTCTCTCTCTCTCTCTCTCTGTGTCCCTCTCCTCTCATTATTCTTCCACAGTTCTATTAATAAATCAAAAACTGCTGAACCTATGTAGAGGAAACAAATGAACTATGTTACAAAAACATGGTATTTGTGCAACCACGCAAACACGCTAATATGCTCGTATCCAAAGTGTTCACATATTTACCAGCACCGCAAAAACTGTCCCATCAAGAGAATAAAAAGTATCTCATACATAATTAATTGCTCACCCAAGCGAATATACAGTATGTTTACTTTGCAGTGCCACATCCACATGTGCACCCTAACACACAAATTTTCATTTGAACATTTTGAACTGCTTCACTAAGTCATCAATTGCTCTCTCTCTCTCCCTGCCTTTTCTTCTCTCTTTACCTCCCCTCCCCTCCCCCGCCTTGAACAATTGATACCGCACATTTCTTTGTGAGCACAAACAACGAGAGTGCATGGAGAGCACTATGGGACGAGCCGATTCCAAAACAGAGGAACCCGCTGTAGGGGCTGGGTGTGTGTGTGTATAAGAGTGAATGATGGAGATAGAGGAACATTACAGTGAGCTCTGATTCTTCCTGAAGGTAGGCAGATGAATAAGATCATTCTCCTGAGCAGCAGCAACCTCCGTCACTTATGTAACACCTCGCGGTGCTGCTGCTGCTAGTCTGCTGACGTACTTCAAAGACCACAGAGAGGGTGAGAGAGAGAGAGAGAAAGAGAGAGAGAAAGAGAGAGAGAGAGCAGGGGGGTTGGGGGAGAGCGCAATGTTGGCAGAGACACTGATAGACGAGGTGTTCTGTTGGCTCTCCAACAACCAATGTAGGTTTTATGGGGCTAAACAAAGTGTTCTCTGCGTGCTGAAGAACGGCACACACACAAAGGCAGGTTGGCACCCTGGCCAAGGGCCAGATCCCACTCTTTACACTCGAATGGCTGCAGGCAGGTAAGGGAGAGTTGATCATGACCCCGCGCACCCCGCTGCCGCATCCGACAGCTAGAGGAGCGTGGCGAACAGGAGTGTTCAGCTCCCGGGCTGCTCCGCCCCCTCCCAGAACAGCTCTGCCTCCCCACCTCCGCCCGTGTCTTCGCCTTTAGTTCTACTAAATGTTGCAGGAGACGGGGTCAAGAGAAGTCCGGGACGAGTAGACGAACGACAGTGTCGCCGGGGGCTTGGAGTTTAGCTAGCCAAGCACCTGCCTGCTACTATAGGAAAATAAAAAACACGATAGCTATTAAGTATGACCCAAAACAAAAACGATAATGAAAAATCTAAACAGAAAAGTGAAGAGATTAAGAGATTGTGTCTTTCTGTGCTAGGCTACCGGATGACTCAAAACAAATGCCATGAGTTTGGCATGGTGCTCAGGTAGGGTTACAGTGTCTTTTGACGTGACCACCATAGGGTTTGTGCTCGAGTGGACGGGGCGGGATTACACAGCATTCCAGTCCCTTCGTTCTCCACAGAGGATGTGGAGCGGACAAGGCCGGAGCGTTCTCCGGCCCACTAATGCATCCGGCACCCACATAGCTGAGGAACTGCCAGGGGATTTTTTTTGTTCTTTTCCTCTGAACACAGCTATGGTTTTAGCATGTTAGCGTCAGGATTTTGCATACCGCTTTACACCACTTAGATACATTCACTGAGATCAGCTCTTTTTTTTTGTCTCTCTACGACAATAGGCAGACACGCGTCCCTGGATATTAACACACTCCATAACTGTATAACCTTCAGGGATTCAGTTGATCTTGCTGTTTCTGGGCTCCTTCTTGGCCTGCTGTTAGCCCATCATTTAGTCTGACCCGCTGTCGGGCATGGCTAAAACCTGCTTTCACCAGCAGACTATTGGCCTGCAATGGCCAGCTGGCAAGCTCAACCCTGATGCTGTGCCAGTACATGGGGATAGGTAGCCTGCCGGGTAGAGCAGCTGATTAAACTATCACCACCAGGGCCATGGTGGCTTTAGGCAGGCTGCCCAGTGCCTTCACCTGGACACACAGGGCACGGCCCGCTGCCACCAGGATCGACGCATTAGACCTGCTAAAGGAGAGAGGGGATATTGTGTTCACAAGCTGCAGTTGTTTAAACCTCCATGCCTAGTGTATTTTTTTTTTGCTTGTTGTCCACAATTTTTTTTGCAAGCCATTCTTTTGTGACGACATTAGGGGAACATGCTCTGCAGAACAGGAGAAATAGTTGCATGAGAGGAAGGGCAGATGTTATTTTCTCTCTCACTCCTATGATGTGCATGACACTTAAGACTTGTAAGACTAGCTTGAGGCATATACTTCTATTATATATGAATGGACAGAGACTTGTATACAACATGCAGTGATGGGGACTTTCATTGTGTATAAGGGGACGCAGACTTCTTTGCCAAACGCAGAGGCAGAGCCCTCCATCATATATAGAGGGTAGGGGACTCTTATGGCGCATACAGTGACAGAGATTTCCATTCTGTATACAGGGACACAGACTTAGCAGACACCTATACTCGCAGCCCTTCATTGGTTACCTGTGAGTTTTAGGATTGATTTTAAGATTTTATTGCTAGAATTCAAAGCCTTGATTGGTTTGGCGCCTGCCTACATCTGCAATCTTCTTTTACCAAACAAACCCAATCACTGCATGATATCCTTCACCTGGGCCCTTTTAATAGTTCCCAATCCAAGTTTTGCAGCAAGGGTTTTTGCTGTTGGAGCCCCTACACGTTGGAACTTACTGCCCATGATACCTAATGATCCAAGGGAGGCCATCTCCGTTTTTTTTCTCTTAAATCACTTCTTAAAACCCACTTTCTCACTATCTTATAGCTTTCTCTTTTATTTTGGTTTTTAGTATTTGTATTACCTGATGTTACTCTGCGATATTAGTGTTTATTATCATAATATTATATTATTATACATTTTACAATCAATTACATCTTTTTTTACAGTTATTTTTTATTGCACATCACCATGTAACCAGGCGCTGTATAAATAAAGTTCTTAATATTATTATGTGAAGAGACAGAATCCGCTGTTCTCAATCATGTCTAGGATGGTGGCAAAATATCATTTTGAAACTATCCTTCTTTGGACCTATCAGCTTAGACCTATGTGAATTAGTTGTGCAACAGCTTATTCAAATATAAAATGTGGTAGACATGTCCATGGAAAATGTAATCCAATCTACATTAATTCTACTATAGGCGATGACTCCAAGGGATTTCATTTCAATGTGGTGAAGGGCATATTTGAATTCTGTACCGACAATATTCTGTCCATGAGAAATACAAAGTAATGAACCCCTTCTTATAGATTCAGGACCCTACATTGTTGGTATTCTCTTCGAAGAAACTTTGTTGCACCAAAATCCTTAATATCGTATTTCCAGTGAGTCGTGACAACGCTGAACCGCTTTGATGTGTATGGCTACTGGAAGCTACAAGCTGTGTATGTAAATACATAATGATCTCGGCAGATTGTAATAGTAAATGAATGGCTAAGGCGTCTCACTCCTGGCCCTGAACAAGGGACAGGACGTAGTTCGACTGTGGTGTTCACCTACCACACAGCAGCTGCATCCAGGCGCAGGTCTTGTAGACAGACGCGGCGTTGCAGATAAAGAAAAACGCCATGCAAGCGATGCAGCTCAATATCAGCACCATGGATAGCAACACGAAAACCGAGGCTGCCTTGAAAGCACCCGATGGGATAGAGCTGAAGTCTGAGAAGCTCCCCTGGCAGACGAGCTCCCGGTGATGCGGCGAGCCGATTCCAACGCAGTACTGGAATAGTCCGAAATTACCCGCCTGCGGCGTGCTCATGCTGTCACCAATCCAGTAGGGCTGGATGAAAACCACCACGTTAACGATAGCGAAGCATATGGTGAAAATCGCCCACAGAACTCCGATGGCGCTGGTGTTGCGCATGTAGCTATCATGGTAAATCTTGGAGGCTTCTTGTGAAGGCAACATGTTTTTGTAAATTTGTTTTCACTCACACAAGCAGATTTGTTTAACGCCCACTCAGTCCTTAGCGTGTGCCGTTTTCTCTTGCCTTCGACCTTGTTGCCAAATATGGGCTAGATGCTTGTGTTGGGTTGCACTTTGTTCAAAATTGCCAATTAATGCCCTAAACTATGTTTGTTTTTTATGCACAGTATTCATATCATAGCACGTATAAATCCACACTGGAACAACCTTCCAGACATAGTCTTATAGGCCTTCTTTATGAAACCAGCCTACACATTGCAACAATGAAGATACAAATGCTATTAATGCAATAATAGCCTCGCCTATCACCAATGAACAGTTTAATTAATCAAGATCAGTGATCCCATCTTGCGGTATGGTCTACCTATTTGTCAATCCCTTTCCCTTACAATAACAAAATCAATCAATAAAAATTTGATTGTTTATATTTCACAGTCGGTTGGTCAAAGCTTTATGAATTTCAATAAGCCAGAGCTATCATGTCCTTTCTCTTTTATCATTCGTGTCACCAGATTTTATGTGCCGTGTTGCCTAGTGGCGCCAGCGGTGGACCCCCTTTTACGATCTGAGGCATCCGTCAGGAGGCTTGCTTGCTTTTGTTAGGCCTGTTGGTAATATCGTCGCATCATATGAAGATTTTAAAAAGACGAAGGAAAGCCAGATGCCTGTGTCAGATCTGAAAAGTGTTTTCTCGTAAATCCAACATTTTCTTTCGTCTCGACTCCATCATATGTTTCTGCCGTATAGCTTACGTCTCTTCCGCTGGACTGTAGGCCTATACCTCTTCCTTTCTCTCGCCCCCTTCGCCCTCCTCCAATTTCTCTTGGATCCCTCGCGCAGTGCGCTGCTCGTTCACAGAATGTTGCCGACGACCACGATTGAGCGCGTAATGTGCGCAGGTACAGAACATTTGCGCGAGGACAGTGTCTCAGGCACTCTCTCCTTAAAATAGTCTACATATTAATATTGTACCTTGGTCCATAAAGATAGGAAGTATATAAGATCGAAAAAATTTGGTGCATTTCCGAAAATTGTGAGCTTTTGCCTTTATATTTTCCAAACTAAATAAATCTAATGTTCTACGTAGTTCTAATGTTAGCTAAGCGAACTCTCCATAATGCAATACAGACATAGTCACATACAGCTTTGTCACACAAGTGTGTAATTGGAACTGACTTTTTCACTTCCCGAGATATAGACTAAGTCACATTAGAAAAATTCACATTTTTTTTCATGGCACTGTCTGTAGTAGGAGGGATGCCTCACATATTTAATTCAAAAACAGCATTTGATTGTTTTAACAGTTCAGTGAGGGTTAGGGTTGGAGCAGGCTAAAATCCAACACCTGCATGGTCTTGTTGCAGTGACTGTCGTAAAGCCATTGTGGCAGTTTGAAACTTCACAAAAGGGTTGTGCGTCCTGAAAAAGGTATTGCAGCAGTTTATCTGAGGACAAAAATGAATGCGCATGTACATAAACACACACAAACACACACGTGCTAACACGCGTGCACACACACACACACACACACACACACACACACACACACACACACACACACACACACAAACACATGACCTACACAACCGTAGGTCCCCAATTGAAATCAAATATCAAGTGTCCAAATTGTTGGATACGTCTTTGCCTGCAATAAAAATCTTTGTGTATGGTTTATTGAAACATTTGTGGTTGCACTTTATAAATATGTGATCACATCACTAATGTAAATGTTTGTCTTTCTGTCTGCCTGTCTAGTATGCGAGTGGCAATTCTGTTCAAATCTATTAAAAATAACGAATAAAGGATTCCCCAACAGTGGCAGTGTATTTCCTTATATCATACTGTCACCTGCTGGAATGAAGGGGTACTATATTAAAAAATAAAATCTTATCGTAAGCGAAGCGGTTTACCGTTTTTTTTCTACGTGTTTAAACTGAGCTGTTCCGTATATTTAGCTAACATTTGCTATTTAAAATGCCACACTAATTCACCAATTGCATACACACACTCCAGATATGTGTAGACTATTATTGATAATTTGTGTACTTCGACTTTGTTCGAGCACAGTAAACATGCCACATTTTAGCTCTGTGGCCAAGCACGAATAAAATACTAGATGTTGTCTAATTTATTGCCTTTATCTTTCTTTTAAATTAATATTCGGCTATTTAGTTTGGTGGATTGTTTTGTATGAGTTAGCCTGATGTAAGATTGTTTTTATTGAAGTGTTTGCATTTGCAAGTAGGCTTTGTCTGTTTTGCCTGTTGTATGTGCGGATTTGGGATTTGTGGGTAGAGTTTAATTTTGAAATGAGTCAGTTTCATAAATAGTTCTATTATTTTATTTATTA
>JAVQJS010104669.1:0-13598 GCA_036024795.1 Galaxias rostratus | reverse complement strand
TTAAACCAGAGGGTTGACATTGGTTGTTTGATCATGCTCTGCCACAGAGGAGTTCTTTATGGGTAGTGTTCCAGAACGGATGTACATCTCAGCCCTTTTGATACCGATATTTCTGGGGCTGTTTTCCATCACTGCGTCTGTCATCTTTGCATGGCACACAAAAGAAGGTTGGTGATCAGTAGGAGCAATCATTTGTATGTCTAATTTGTAAATATATTGTACTATCTGGCAATAGAAATTAATTCAGCGTCTAATTATTCATAATAATACTCAATTAGCTGTGTTTCTTTCATTTACAGATGCAAAACAAAAACTGAAGAAATTTGGTAAAGTATAATATTTCAAGATATGTTATAACTACATAATTCAGATACAGTATTTAAAGTTGTAAGCTACTCAGAATAAGAACTTTTACTATATGGTTTCTTCTTTTCTTAAGACGAAATGCAGATGGAGCGAGCAGAAATTAAAAAAGGTGTGTAAGATAAGTGTAATTTTCTCAAAATCTTCCGAATTTCTACTTGAGTAAGTCGTAACTAGTATTATAAAGAGGTCATTTTTCTTTACACTCCTTCATTGTGTAGAGATGCAAGCGTGTGAGGCCAGGCTTGCAGAAGAAATACATTTAAGGGGTACGTATGGGTATTTTCAAATGTCTTTGTCGAGGTCAGATTGGTTACCTTTTTACTTTGTTGAGAAGAAAAACTGACCAGGTTGTTACCACATCAAAGTTGCAGGTGTAATTCTTTAAAATACATTGTAATACCACAAATTAAATTGTTTATCTGAAAAGATGTACTTTTCTGTCCACAGAAAGAATTGGGAAAATTGCTGACCCAGGTAACGATTCGTCATCCCTGTGAAACATGTGGATTACATCTGTAAAGTGCTATGACATTGTAATGATTTTCCATTTACTTTCTCACCTTAGTGTGGAAATTAATTGTCGCTCACAAAGGTAAAATTTTATATTACTTTAATAAATTTGGTGAGCAAAAGGGAAAAAAAATGCAAAATGCATAATTTGTGACAAACAATCTTTATTTAGAGGAAGTTACTCTTGATCCTGACACTGCACACCCAAGACTCATATTATCTGAAGAAAACAAAGCCGTCCGCTTTGACAATGAACTACAGAACTGTGACAAAAAACAGAGGAGGTTTGAAGACCATCAGTGTGTGTTGGCGGTGGATGGGTATGACTCAGGGCTGCATTACTGGGAGGTGGACCTGGGCGAGAAGACCCAGTGGAGTGTGGGAGTCGCAGAGGAGCCGGCTAACGGACGGTCGCCCCAGCAAATGTATCCAAATTATGGCTACTGGAGCATTTGTTTTAAGGATGAAAAACTGAAAACAGTTGAGATGAATCCTACAGACTTTCCCACAGCCGTGCATCCAAAAAAACTTGGGGTGTTGCTGGACTATGAAGGTGGAACTATTACATTTTTTGACACGGAGAAAAGCTACTTTCTTCACAGCTTCTCTGGGAAATTTACAAATAAATTATATCCCTTCTTTGGTCCTCTTGTGGGTTGTAAAAAGGAACTTAAACTTCTTTGAAAGAACTAAAATATTTTGTTTTGTGAATGTATGTAATGTTATGTTTGAAGGAGAAAGAATGTATCTTCACTTTACTCCTCCTTTTCACATAAGGCAGGGAAAAGAACTTTCCCACAGACCTACCTGTCGTAAATGTTCTCCTCACTAGTTTCACATACACTCATAATTAGTTTTAGTTTAATCAGTGGTTATCGATTAATTAAATGTGTAAACGTGTGTATAGCAGTATTCATAATGGAGCTAAATGTTTGGTATGCAAGCACCGGAAAATGGACTCTATCACAAATAAGACAAAAGTGAAATTAATCTTACATTTTATTAATAAACAAAGGGATAACACAATGGCATGGTCATGGCGCACAGAATGGTACTTCCGCAATTACAATCTCATGCATTATTTACACCTTAGGGTTAAAAAATGACAAACTCACAGCCATCTCATATCGGAATTTGTATTTTGTCTAAGGTAAAAAAAAGAAAAAGGTTTGAACTTAATTGGAACAACATTATATATCACTTAATTCAAAGCAATTAGTTCTGTTTCGCATGTTATGGATAGAACTTTAACAGGATTTGAGTCGTTGTTCCAAGGTGAGAAGAGAGGACTGACTTCATCGTCATATTGCGGCCCATTATTGAACTCGTGAATTAAAGATTTCTTCTCAACATCGAAGAAGGTCACCTTCCTCTCCTTATAATCCAAAAAGATACCGACAATGCCTGGAATGTTTGGGACAGGCAGCACGTGTTCCTCGTCCGCCATGACTTTCAGTCTATACCTGTTAGAGAGCCTGATGACCCAGTGTCCTTTAGTCGGACTGAGCACCAACTGCCCCTAACGACCGGCGGCGTTCCGGGCCACACCCAGGACCCAATCGTCTTTGTTCTCAACGTTGACCTCCCAGTAAGCTCTCCAAGCACGGCCGATGTGACCCAACACATATGGGTCTTCATCAAAGCGCTGGCTGCTGGTTGTAGAAGTGGCAACTTGGTCGCTCCACTCAACTGTTTTACGGTCCTCTGAGATCCGCAGGTTAGGGTGGGCGGACTCCACATCAAGGACTACATTCACTGTAAGAACAAGAACAAGTTTGTGTGAGTTTCCTTTTGATTTGTAGTTGTGCCCAGTGTGTGGCATTAGGAGCATTGCTTGGGCGTCAGGTAAGAAGGGCTAGGGCAGGATACGTTTCCATAATCCTCTTACCTTCGTGAGATTTTGCCACATCTAAACCTGAATCTAGACAATGAGAGACAAACATGTTGCTAGAATTAGTTTAAAACTAGAAACAAAAATAATATGAATGTACTTTTTAGCAATAAACAGTGACTGCATACACAATGGTGATATTCATTGTAGAAAGGTTTTTGTTTCTACTGCAGAATAACCCGTATTGTATAACGCAAACATCATAAGAACACTTCTTTGTATAGCGTGTGTATGTGTGTGTGTGTGTGTGTGTGTGTGTGTGTGTGTATGTGTGTGTGTGTGTTTGTGTGTGTTTTTTAGCTCAAACTGGATTTTTTGGGTTCAGATTCAGGTTTTTTTTACACATGGAGCAGTCACCTTCCACTGGATCTGAAAAAAATAAAATAAATATAACAGTTTATAAAATGTATGGACAAAAATATATTTAAATTGTTTTTGCTCATCCCTGTGATACCTTGCTGTGTCGAATCATCTTTTTCCTCTTCTAATAAGGAAGTACTTGGAGCAAAGTAATCTTTTCCTAGGAATTTGTTGTTAAGATGACGATAGTGCTGTTACCACTTATCTTTCAAATATTGGCTGTATTAAAATTGTCACTAGACATTCTGTCATGAATGTACTTACCTTCCTCAACTAGAACTTTGATTGACCCTGAAGTTTGTTCTTCTTCTTCTTAGATATGTTGTGTTCGTGGTTATTTGTAAAAATTTGCATCAAGAATCATTTAAATTGTTAACACATTATGTAAAGACTAACAAACAATATAGATAGACATTATGACATATTGGAAGCCAACTTCTCTAGTTAATATGGCCTTAAATTATATTTGTATGTGAAAAGCAACAATAAAAGAAAACTTACTTCCATAGCAGCAGTTACCTGTATATCAGTGGGGGAAGAAGATGTAAGAGAACTGCTATGACAATTTCTTGTTTCCTTACATATATTGTTTTAGTTTCATTATGACAGCAAATATGTACCCATTTTATTGATCAGTTGAACTTATACAGTATTTGGAGAGTAAAAAGACGAAAATCCAGTTGCGTGTTGTGGTTTAGTCTGAGAACAAGAAAAGGAAATCATGAACCATTACAAAAAAATGATAAAAGCGAAAAAGCACTGACAAATACTGTTACTGCCTTGTGCTATCATCACGTTTCTCTGTATTTCACACGAGAATTCTGCCTTTAAAAAGGGCACGACATGGTCCCGGTTGGTTAACCCTGTATAGATCAAATCAAATCACGGCCAGACTTTTAGACAGCCTTAGCTCTATGACTCGCTTAGCAATGACGAGCACGGACAAAGCGCACCATTGACAGTGGGCAAGGCGTTCAACAGACAGACCGTCCAAAACAAACAAAAAACGACAGATGTGTGCGTTGACAAGAATTGACAAATGCTACTAATTGACACGAGATAAACCAAAGCATACTTTCCATGGACAGACACTTACCACATGTAAACATTACAGGATTGAGTTTTGTTGTATCGTGTATCAGGGGAGACTATTTCCTTCCAATACAAAGGAAAACTTCAGATTCATATCTTGCTTTATGTCAGTTGTCACAGATTAACAGACTCTGGGTCAGGTCCAAAAACCAGAGATGGTCAATCTAGCCAATCAAAAAAAAAAAACACAGGTTTGCATACAAAATACAACACTGCTACAGTAGGCTGTCAAGTTGACAGGATGGTAAGGTCACTAATTTTCTCCTCTATTTACTGTTATTCTATGTCAGTTTTTCTTCAAAGGCATTGATGCTGGATAAGTACATAAGCACTCTACAGTATATCCTCATTCTTTAAGAGAATAATGGCTGTGCTGACCGATTGAGCAGGGTACCTTGATTGATTGGTCATTCTTAAGAGTTTGGCTTGTTGGCATGTAAAGAATTGGAGTATATGGCATTTTATTATCGTCTCAGGTATAACTTCTCCCTATCTCTTTATCTCTCCATGTCTTGTTCAGTCGTCATCTGTCTCCTAATCACTTTCAGACCTCAATATAAAAACTGTTTAAACATTTCTTTCACACATTCATTCGACTTTGATGTAATTGAAGAATTTGCATTTTATGAAATAACAACGTCAACTCAAATTAGGTCATGTGACATTGCACATGAACTGCAGGTCAACATAGTATGACAGCGCTCTTCCTAGCAACTTGATCAGAAGCTTGAAAATATACAAAGTTTAAAAATACATCAGAAAATATTTTATTGCTTTGAGGTTTTCAGAGCTCCATGAGTTATTTTCGTTATATGTATTTTCTTTTATAGTGTTTTGTAAATAAAATTAGCCATTATTTAATATACCAAATGTTATCATTAATTAACCATATGTGAAATGAAGTGAGTCTGTTGGTGCTGAAGTTATGATGCAGGTAAAAATCTTATTTCATACATAAACAAACAAACTGAAACAGCTACACACAAACAATATTCTTGCACGCATACTGTGAAATGACGACAAACAACAAAACTTTGTTTTTTAAATATTTTTTTTCTCTTATTTTTCCAATATTGGACCAGAAACAATCAAATAATTTCGTCTTCTTTTAAGTTTCAAGATCAGAACCTTTTTCCAGGCTGTTTGTATTCTTAAGACTCTAGTGAAATTAAGTTTCTTTCTCTTTATAAAATAGCACAGTAATGGTGGTTGTTTCTATTCTCTTTCACCAGTAGAAAATGTTTAGTTGCTATAGAGTGACAAAGCATAGGACAAAAGGAGAAATAGAGCGAGAAAGAGAGAGAGAGAGAAAGAGAGAGAGAGGTGTGTGACACAAGCAAGAACATGCAAGGACTATTTCATCCTTTGCTGGCCTTCTTTTTACACTCAACAGTTAACCCAGAAGGAAAGAGACGAACATTTGAACTAATGAACATACACTCTATTCTTTTTACAAACAAAACAAAATCTCCTGTCTATGCCTGATTTTTTTCTACCCTGTGACACTGATATATGTGTGTTCTTAAATCACTGTACAATCTGTCCTGGGCTTTGAAGGAAAAATAATACAGGAAACAAACAGGAAGTGACTCGGTGCGTGGGTTTATGTTAGAAAACAGAACATTGGTTCTACTGTAGCTTTAAGCCACTTGTGGCTGCAACTGTGTAAACCCGGGGACGGCAGCGAGCATTTTTATTCATCGTCATCCTCGTCGTCCTCATCGTCCTCGTCGTACTCATCCTCGTCATCTTCGTCATCCTCCTCGTCCTCGTCGTCCTCATCGTCCTCGTCGTCCTCATCCTCGTCATCTTCGTCGTCCTCATCGTCATCCTCGTCGTCCTCGTCCTCGTCGTCATCGTCGGGATCGATCTTTCCGGACAGCACGTCCTCGATCCAGATCTCCAGCTCGTCGGCCGTGGGCATTTCCTCGTCGTCGTCCATCTCCAACCACACACTGTCAGCCTTCAAGGGAGAAACCGAGGAAAAGACGGATCAGCAGGGGAGGCGCCTGTGTTTATAAAATCAATCTGGATGAAAACCAAACAGGTTTAGTAGGAGCCACGACGTCGGGTTGACTCACATCTTCTACGTCGACCACGCCAATTTGAGGGGACGAGAGGTCAATGCTGAAGGTCTTCTCCCAATAAGGCACCAGCTAAAGGCAAGGGGTCACAGGCGTAAGGTGAATAACGGAAACGCTTGTCTAACATCTGACTTACATCTCCCTGAATGATTCTGAGGAGCAAATCTTGTGTTACGAATTCTTGACCGAAATGATTGTGTCATCTTCTTAGCTTGACATATTTGTGAATATGTCCGTTTCGACATATTCAGAACCAGGGCTTTCGGGAGGGTGACGTGTACCAGAGGGAAATCGTCTGGGTCAATCCAGATGATGCTGAGGTCGGGGTTGTCTGTGTTCTCCTGGGCCACCTCCTTCAGGATCTCCAGGAACTCAAAACCGTCTGGGAAACAGAGGTCAAAGGTCAACAAATAGAATATTCACAGCCATTTAGCTGATTAAAATATTATGGACAATATGAGGAGAAGGAGGCCACATATAGAAAAAATAAGCATACATCTAATAATGACTAATTAACTGTTTTTTTATTCAGGGAGTTTTGAAAAAAAGGTATAAATATGATATGAAAGGGTCTCTTATAAAATAATTTGAGAAGTATTTTATGAATCACTAAAATGTGAGCTCCTATTTATATAAGAAAATGAAGTGCTTTGACATTCTGGAGAGCTCTGGCAACTCATTTCACCAACTTTTCTATCTTTGTCCCTCAGTGGTGTAGGAGTGGAGTAACCTCCCCACGAATCTTAAGAATGCAACATCTTTGTTCACTTTCCGCCGAAACTTGAAGACTCACATGCAATTTATCCTGATGTCTAATTTAGCACTTCCTTAGCTCTTATCTAGATGACTGAGTCGGAGATGCATTTATGTTCTCGTCCTGAATTGTGGGTATTGACATTATCTCAGGCACAATTTTTGTAAGCCGTTTGGATAGTGATAGCGTCTGCTAAAGGAATGTAATGTACTGTTATGATAACCTAAAAATAAGACTTGTGATAGAAAGGTGCGATGCCATGTTGTAATTTAGGTCACGGTTAGCGTTACCTGGATCGTCCTCCTCAGCGAACGCCACAATGTGCTCTCCGTCAATGTCATCCTCCTGAGAAAACACACAGGAAGAACTGAGACAAGTGGGGATGTATTTTCAATGAAAATCAATTTAATATGTTGACACGTGAATGATTGATAATTACATATTATTTTAGGTGATTCCCCAAAAGGACAAATGCATACACTTTAAAATATATACATATATTAAACAATAAATGTATATAAAAACAAATATCAATGTATAGTTTGGATATTTTTAATTGTATTACCCAAATCTCGTACATGCTGTGGGCCTCCAGCTTCCTCAGAGTAGGCCTGGAAACGAGTTGAAAGTTACATGTGAACAACCACTCCTTTGAGATATGGCACCACGTTTTAACGTTTGTGAACAAGGTCCTCCAAGTCAATTTCTCTCTCTTTCAAGGTATCTCTTTCTCTCTCTCTCCCTTTTTCTCTCTCCCTCCCCTCCTCCCTCTCCTCCGTTTTTGTTTCTTCACCCTCTCTTTCTCTTTTTTGATGTCCCTTTCTTTCTCATTTCCCCCAACAACATTGTTCAGCCTCGTCAGCTCACCTGTCGTGCTCCTCAATGTAGTCAACAATTTCGGCCTCCATGTAGGGCCTTCCTGGGATGGTGTCTGGCTCATCCATGAACGGCTCGTAGAAGTCAACCTGGTTCAGCTTCAACTTCAGCTTCTTGGCAATCTGCCACAGGAGAAACAAAAGGTGTAAAATGTCCATCCATCCATTGTCAGAACCGCTTATTCTATGCAAGGTCACGGAGGGGCTGGAGCCCATCCCAGCCGACTTCGGGCGAGAGGCGGGGTACAGGTAAAGGTAAGGTAAAAGGTTAAAACATCAGCAAAGGTTCAAGGTTTCTAAGGTTACCAAGGTTAGGTTTGTATTCAGATAATCATAAGATGGTCTTGAGCATCCATTACATTCCATATTAATGGCACATTTCTTTAATTAGATATGGTAACTGTTTGCAGTGTTGTTCAGCCACATAAAAGCCCACTTTTTGAGGTGCGTGTGTGTTCTTGAGGTTATGTTCAGAGGGGTCACATCTTTAGCAGAGACTGTAAATCAGACGACACCTTTACACACTAGTGCTGTATACCTTGGGGTCAAAGGTGGCGAAGAACCTGATGAAAGGGTGGAACTCCTCTGCAGCATCATCATACTCAATGAAATCTGTACACAGAAAAGAAGGAATTCGGTTTAAAAAGAATATTAAAGGCACATGGACTTAGCATGTTTCATTACTGTCGATCTAATTATATTTTATAATTTTATAACAGTAATAAATGTTGCATACATTGGTCAGAAAAATAAATGAACAGCTGCAGACTACTGTTCTACACGAGGAGGACGTAACTAGGTTACAAACGACATTGTGGTTAGCAGCCACTGCCCGTTGGGGGAGGGGGGTCATACATACGAGGGGACTTCTCGCTCTTGAAGAAGCCCACCAACTTGATGTCCTCGTCAATGTTGTGGAAACCTTTCAGCTCACGCTCATTGTCAATGACCTCCACGGGGTCCTCGATCACCTGCGGTGAGTGAACGACAGTCAGGGTCGGCTCATTATCCCCAAGCGCAGCGCTAGGGCATGCAGTCAGGGTCACGAGCAAACGGAGTGCACAAAACTGGGAAGCATGTCAAGTATCAGATCCATCCCTCTCACATGTCTGTTGAGGACAGCAAGTTGCGGAACGATTTGAAGAAGATTATCATGGATGATTCTGGGCATTTAATGTACGTCAATAATCTCATTCGCAATTGTTATTTTGCGTCAGAAAGATAAAAGCTATACAACTCCAGATAATGGCTTTTTCACACTTGAGACACTTGTTCCCGGTGGACAGGAAGTAATGTCATGTACATGGACACACTTAGGGCCGGTGGACAGGATGTGATGTCAGATACGTACATCGTAGAGGAACTCCACCAGCGTGTCGGCGGCCAGCTCGCCATCATATTCAATGATCTCATTATCAACAAAGATGTAGATGCTTTCCACCTCGTCCAGACCTGAAGGGATGAGAGGAAGGAGAAAAAACAAGGTCAAAGGTTAAACATATGTTTTTGGAGTAAGCAGGCAAAGGATTAAGGAAATCAACATTTAATAGACAGTGCAGCTGTGAACACCAGTGAGCCCTCAATGGCTCTGCATTATTCATTGGAGGTGATTTGGCATTGAAATACTACAATTGCTCAGACGTTATGATCGTCAGTTTTAAGCAAACAGCAGTTCAACAATAAATAGTTTCTTTAAATATTCAATGACTGGGATTGGTCGTGTACAATATATTATACTTGTGAGTAGGTCAGGGGCTAAATTGTCTTCGAAATAGTAGTTTCATTGTTTAGATATGGTCGGAAACTTAAGGTCTAAAGGTTGACGTACAATAGAACTGGACTCTATTGGCAGGTATTAATACATTATTTTCTGTAAATGATTAAGGTATGTTTACACTTATCTCTTTTGACATGACAACACGGCATCTACAGCCTAATAGGGTGTGATGAGGAGCACTCATTAGATATGTGGTAAAACATTCTTCCTGCTCTAATGTTGACTCGCTTCCTTGTGTACACACCCTATAAATCTCTCTTTATGGTCTTAGAATTCGCCGTCCTGAAATGGACTCCACCAAATCACCTCATGAGAAATATTTATTGTTTTATGTGCGTTTCTGTGCAGCTGTATGCAGGCGTATCTCATGTCTTTATATGACTTCAATGAACCTTGACTCCGTGTTTCACATCTTTCCTATAACAGGAAGCTGATCAATCATAAGCAGCAGAGGTAGAGTGT
Organism: Galaxias rostratus; assembly: GCA_036024795.1. Lineage (NCBI taxonomy): Eukaryota > Metazoa > Chordata > Actinopteri > Galaxiiformes > Galaxiidae > Galaxias > Galaxias rostratus. Next base: position 3,427 of record JAVQJS010104669.1, on the reverse strand, counting down.
GTAAACATCACGAAGATGATTTAGGAATGAATATCTGTAATGATACGTTGAATATATATGTTTCAGTGTTTCAAAGATTCCTGAGGTGGATCTCTTTATGACTATTTTTTGATTCGGTTGGAATTAGTCCAGTTAGCACAAGGGCATCCAAGGATATGAGGAATAAACAAGCCAGTTCACATCGAAAGCCTTTGGGATGCATGCATGAACCCACGTGTATGTGGGTAGGCTGAGACACCAAAATGGTGTGTAGGCTAACACAGTTAGAATGGTGTAAAGGCTAACATAGCAGGAATGGCACGTGGGATACAGCTTACAGCATATAAAAGGTGAAGACACTAAAAAGGTGTGTAGATTACCATTTTAGGAACGGTATTTAAACTAAGATAGCAGGAATTGCACGTGGGTTAACATAGGCTAACACCAGGCCCAAGTGAAAACACATACCCAGCTTCTTGGCGACCGCTGAATCCTTCTTCTCATCGACGAGACCAAATCCAATGTCCTCGTCATCAATATCATCCAAAACCTGGGCAGCAAGCTGTAAAACATACAGAGGCACAGGCTTCAATTGGAGCATTGCACTGCTTGTACATGTAGAAAAGCAGGGTGTAATTTATAGGAGGGAACCCAGACGACCAGTCTCAATCCTTTTTCAGATGGTGGTGTTGGACTCCAATGGAGGATTTGTGCTTGTACTAACTGTTTTTTGTATTCGTACTTTTTTTTTTTTTTTTTTTTTGCTTTGAACGATATTCATTTACTCTGAACTGATCTTTCATCCCAGACACAGGGGGGAAACCTCCAGGGAAAACATACATCCTGTACACATCCAGCCAGTGAAACCTCTGCATTTGCAATTGCATTTCCTCTCCATTTCAAGACCTTAAAAGCAAAAGTCCTGGAGCGCTGCCTTGCACTTTCTAATTTTGTGCGAAACCGGAGCCATTGACGGACAGCCGTCTCCACCAGTGTCGTACACAGAGAAACCATGGATAGGAACAGGAGAGGCGGGACTTGGGTCAACTGTGTCGACAGAGACGTGAGAGAGAGAGAGAGAGAAAGAGAGAGAGAGAGAGAGAGAGAGAGAGAGAGAGAGAGAGATGCCACGACAGGTGCTGTGAAAAAGAGAAGGGCCCTTGCTCAGTGAAAGAAAACCGTAAAAGCTTTAATACAAATACATGTCGCCTCGTTCTCTTTCTTTCCCCCAGACTTCTGTATGTATGGAGACATGCCAGGGGACATTTACTCGTAACACAGATTTCCAAGCGTCTGACGTAACTTTATGGATGCGACTAGAAACCAGGAGACGAAGTTCAGCAGTACCAAGTCAGCTTGTTCTTTTAGTAACTACATCCCCCAGTTTCGGCTTTCGTCCTCTCCCTCGTGCATTTCAAATGGCACATTCTATCTCCGAGTGCATTCTGTACCCACGCCCACCGCACACTTACAGCAGTGTGACAGAGAGGAGATGCTTCCTTGATAGAGACGTGCTGTGCCTGACTACATCACAGATTTCAATGTCAGTGCTTTTACCTACAAGGAGAAACATTTCCAATTCAGAAAGTCATCACAAATGTCAAGATTCAGAGCAGATTATATAGGGTGTTCCACAGTTTTGGAAAATGCATTAGTTGAATCCCAAATAGTTCCATTCACCTTTTTACTTAGCTACGTTCCCATGACGAAAGGACCTTATCCAAGTGAATGGCACAGTAAGACAAAAAATTAAACAGCTCAATTTTGAAAGGGCCACAATCCAAAGCAGACAACTTTCTAAATTGTTAAGTGTTAACAGCCAAATGACATGGTATCCCTACAAGGAACCAGTCGGATTCCATCCATCCCTAACGCTAAATTAAGCATCAGTTTGTCACAGTTAAATACAGACCTTCCTACTATCCATGTTCCCAAAATGGCTCAAGAATAAATGAATCCAAGCAAATTCCAGGTCAAGCAAGGATCACCAGTTCCCTTTGTAATTCTTTTTACAAGGTGCTGATAATTGATCAGAAGGGGTCTGTTGGTTTGGGTGTGGATGGATGGGCGGATGGATGGATGGTTGTATGGATAGAAACAGATGGAGGAAAAGATGGGCAGATTGGCGAATTGATGGATGGATGAATGGATGTAAAGGGAGACGGACGGACGGGTGGATATATGGATGGATGGGTGGATGGAAGGACAATTTGATGGGCAGTTGTAAGGATGGATGGATGGAATTGTAGGTTAGATCAGAGCCCCGTTAGAATGCCGTTTTTTTTCTCACTGCTTTGCCACCACCAGTGAGTAAGCCTCATGTCCAGTGCAAATGAAAGGTGCAAACCCATTCCCGTGGTCCATCGAGTGCCATTGCTCAACACCAAGCAGGCAGAGAGGAAAGCCTGTTGTATAGCCAAAATGTGAATAAGTGACGCCATACTGCCACATTTCACCTAGGCAGCCGCAGTCCTCACAGCCAAGGCTGTTACTGTTTGCAGGCCTATTTAAAAAAATAAAAAAGTAAATATCGTTCATCTTTAAAGTTATCTCGAGCAGACCTGGACATACCTGGTAGGTTATGGCTGCCGGACTCGTGAGTAACTGCAGAGAGAAGTAATGCTGCTATAAGGCACATTGCTCAACAAGATAGATTCAACAGGACTGATAACTGGAAAGTGTCCCAATAATCATTGGGATCATGATCATAACCAAAATGATGGACTGAATTTTAATTCCAGTGTGGGTGAACACTACACGTACTAAAACCCTTATGTGATTGGCGTCTAGACAAAAAGTATTAGTACTGTACTGTGTATATTAAGACATAGCAACAGCCTAAAACCACAATACACACAGTTCCGTATACTGGACAATGAAAGTGAAAATTTACCATTAGCCTATATGGATGTATAGATGTATAAATAAACATTCATATTCAGGCATAGAGGTGAGTTAATCACAACTTAATTCAGGGTCGACCCCGTAGGGCGGATGTATTAATACTATTCCACAAGCTAAAGAGTCAATTGTAGATCAGACTTGAAATCAAGCCACTAGCATTGCAGACCCTTGAAGGTCAGGTAACCTAATTCCATCTGCCTTATAAAATGCAAGACCAATGATGTAACACAAACAGATAACCCAGAAATATTGGCAGCTTGCGTTGTGAGAGCGGACTCCCACAGTTGCAGAACCCTCCACCCCGATACACTCAGGGGGGTGCCAGGCCATATCAGCTACAGGGAGGAGGGGGTATTTATAAGGGGGAAGAAGAGCTTGTCGTAGCCCTGGAGCTTCTCCCGCAGTCCCAGAGCTATATAAGGTCCTGAGACAAGACTAAAGGGCAGGATCAGAGCAGAGAGCCAGGCTTCATTACATCTAGAAGACACTGTCTGGGAAGGGGGAGAGAGAGAGACGGACAGAGAGCGAGAGAGAGAGAGAGAGA
>JAVQJS010104657.1:0-38205 GCA_036024795.1 Galaxias rostratus | reverse complement strand
TTAAATAGCTCAACAAATAGATACATGGCTGGGTTGAACTACTCAATAAAACAATTGTTAAATGTTTGAGTCATTTTCTGTTTTATTATCTAATATATTTTGCTATTGGTCTTCTTCGGTCCCCATAAAAAATAGTTTTAAATAAGGTCAGAAATCAACACATTTGTATGCAAATGATTATGTTGTAGTGGGTCCATTATTTTAAAGGTTTTAAATTAACTTAATTTTATGGCAATCAAAACTAAATCTATGAATTTTTATTATGTTTTGCCACAAAAAAGAATTCCAATGACGGGGTTCTGAAAGAATCAATTGTAAAAGTTCAGTGTGTGATATTAATATGAAAGATCAACATTCTCAATCTAAAGCTGGACCATTCAGACTCAGTTTACATGACAATAAACGGGTTTAGGATTCCTTTTTCCTTGCTCAATTTATTATTATTCATGTGATGTGCTGTGGATAAATCGTTTCCATCTGGCTGAGCAGGTTTTTTTTCTTCTGTTTAACTTTGTGTTTAGAATAGGGATTTTAACCAATATTCGGTTGTATGGTGACCCAAGTATTTCTTCAAAGTCTTACCTCTTATTGTATTATCACTTCCATTTGCATGGGCACTGTCTTTCATTTATTTCTGTTCTCTCTTGTCTTTTGGTTAGTGACTGGCGATGCGATTAATGTGGGTTTATCCATCCATCCAGCCATCAACACATCCATCCATCCCCTCATCCATACAAGGACATCTGCAAGACCCCTGGTGCCGCAGCTTTACGTTCACACCCCTGGGACTCATTAGTCAATTAGGGAAAGTGTGTTGGTTCGTATGTGTGTTTATGTGTGTGTTTCTTTGAGTGTGCTCGCATCTGTGTGTGCATGTTTCTGTTTTTCAGGTGGTGACCAAAGTTTGTGTATTAGAGGAAAATCAAGAAAGATCACATTTACCTTTTGAATCTTGATCTACAGGTTCTGGTTTTGAGAGATGCTTTGGAGAAGTGGCTGCTTCAGTTCCTTCTTCTCCACAGAGAACCTTTGATTTCATGGGGCTGATTATTTTTCTTTGCAGTCACTCAAGGATGAAGCCCAAGAACCCAGATATTGTCCTCCATTCACATGGACCACAATAGCAGTTCCCTGGCAAAAACCACCAGAAGTTTCACCCTTTCTTTTTACCTTTGCTTTTGGAGCTTTCTTGGAAACCAACACCATACAGCTTACTTAAGAAAGTGGAAAGTGACAGAGGTTTGGGAGGAGATTAGTCAATTTATTGAGAGGAAAGAGAAGCATATACCAGACATCTGCTAAAACCAGTCCTTATTTCATTAAAGTGACTTATTGCAAGAAAAAGACAAAGTAGACCCCCAAGCACAAATGACCTCTCTCAATATGTCAAAAAGGTAGTTGAAATTAGGCAGGAGAATAGGAAGTTGGTCTAGTCTCTTTAGTCAGCCCTTGGACCCCACAGATTTGATCCTTTATCATATAATGGTAGAAAACAAGTCCTTCTTTACTGACTACACAATGTATGCTATGGCTGACTGAAAACTGGTCAACTTGTATGTAAATTTGCCCAACTTTTAAATAATGGTGGCTCTCTTCCTTTGGGAACTGGTTCTTTAATCCTGGCCTCAATGATGAATAGTCAACCGTATTTGCCTAAATATGTTTGGAAATGGCAAAGCTTTACCGAGAATTTATGAGGATGTCCCCTTTTTCTTTTTGCTATGATATGTCACTGTTACTGTTGTGTCACTGGAATATATCTTCTGTAATCCTTGAAAATCCTGTAGCTCTGATATATTCATTTGTGCAGAATAGTTACAGAAATGTGATGGTGGGCACCTCAAGTCAATTTATACTCAGTTACACCCTTTGAGTGTAATGAATACACAGGAATGTATGTGGTGTGGTAAGTGTTAGATTGTTTAAGTGAGGAGAGAAGGCACTTATGTGAGTGCCCCTTGCAACACATTGCTTTCCCTGCTCTTGAAGAATAGAGATTAACCCAGTGTTTGGAATCATCACCTTCTAGGCTGGGCTAGGGGATCCCTGTTTGGTATTTGCATTATATTTAAATATAGGTGTGCCCCCTAAACCGTGCTTTTACTAAAAGCTTGCCATTCTGGAAAAGATAATGAAAAAAAATCTGTATTATTTGAATGATGTTAAAGAGTCTGAAACATAATATTCATTAGTTGAATTTGTGAATATTTGGCTAGTTCACCTCAACATACATACACAGTCAGAGCAAATGTTGCTAATTTGAAAGGAAGAATCTGGGTAAATTCAGTGTTATGTTCAGAAGCTACTAAATAGGATGTGCTACAAGCTGCTGAAAGAAACCTAAACCATGTTTGCTCAAGACGATTGGTTGTATGTTGAAGATGTATAACAGAAATTCAGGCCAGATTCAACACATGCATTCACTTAAAATAAACAGTGCAATAGTGCAGAAGGTCCAACCTTATAAGCAAAGACATATCTTTCCTAGGATTAAAAACGTTACATACCATCCATTAGATCTCAATTTGTAAAATTAAGCTGGAAAATGTGCATTAGTTTTGGTGACTTTGATTTCTTTAAATAAATTTGTTTACTAAAGGATGTTTGGAATTTTGGAATGCAATAGGCATTTTGACAATATGTCAAATTAGACATTGGACTTGTAGAGTCAATATAAACATACCTTGGATGTTTAACGAAGAAGCAAAAACTTTGAAAAAATACTTTTTCAGTCTTTCAATCAATATCCCTTTAGTTACTTTGTGTGTTGATCAATCATGACATAAAATACCCTTTCTAAAGAAATATTTATTTATTTCAATATTAGCATTCTGTACCTATCACATATATATAAATAAAACAACATAAAAAGCGAAGTTATTTACATGGCATGCTGTGCGCTGTGCAAACTGAATGCGTTTGCGTGCGTGTGACCAATAAAATTGAAATAGTGATGGTCAAGTCCTTGCACTGGTGACAAGTAACCACCGTGCTGTTGCGTTGCAGCTGGAATAGGCACTGTTGGGTAGGTGACGGTTGGGCTTCGCGCTGAGCTGTGCCATGAAAAATGCCCTGGTGGACTCTGCTGATAAAATGACTCGCTCGGACTGATGGTTTGGTGCTCCGGGGATGAATGCAAATGGCCAAGATAATCTGCTGGGTCAGAAAGTGTGCTCACAGATCCGAAGACAGGCTCAGTGACAACCCGGGACTTTGATTGAAGGAAGGCTAGGATCCGTGCGTACTTAAAATCTTTGGTTTCAGCTCGCTCCTCTGTTGTGAGATAGTGCACCAAATTCTTCATGCATTCGTGATAGCCATAATGGAAGTAGTTTGCAAATTCTGTAAGTAACTCGCCTAAAGAATGCAATAACGGAAACTATTAGAAAACAAATACAGAACACATTAACAGGTCAAATGAGTAGGCCAATGAGATGTGTGGTATTGTAGACGTTAGGGGTTGTGTACATTAATTAAAATCCTGCTCATAGTTGATTACCATAATTTGGTAGTAGAACGATATTATTTGGTATTCTATTGAAGAAAATATTGCTCTCTTGGCGGGACTTTACATGGTGAGATTTGTAAAGTGAGCGAATCTCTTCGCTAAGCAATTCATACCTTTTTCTCTGCCACGGGGGAATTCTGCCGAGTGGAGCGCTCTTAGGTACTGCACTGTCATCTCCAGAATTTCAGCCTTCTCAAGTTTTCCCGTGTTCTGTAATAAAAGAAGAAAAAAACATCAGGAATTTTAAAAAATAAGAAATAATTGTTTTCCCAAGAACAGAGCAAAGTATTGTCTGATAATTTCTAATGCGTATACGTATTTAATTTATCTATAAAATCAGACTTAAAAATATAGAATACCTGTTTTGCAAGTGCCATGGGCACCGTTTTCCCAAGTTCGTTCAGGCAACGATTGATGCGATCTCTTCTTCTTTTTTCGATTACTTTGTGAGAGATTGGAGTTTTCTGTGAGGTAGAAAAAAAGGGCAAACGATTATTAAATCTTTTCTGGAGTAAAACTTGTTTTCCCTATTGTATTAATATTTGATTTTGTGTAATACTTGCAAGGCCTTACAAGCCAGAAAACGCATTAATACTTGAATAAAAACGTGGTAGAGAAATCACGTTGGAAGTCATGATGAACCACAATGCTGCTTAGATGAGGTTATAAACTGCTATGAGTTTCGTGCGCACCAGAAGCGCACGAGCGCCTTGGGAGCTTGGCTACATCTGTGCACGGGTAGGTCCCTATTATTTTCGCGCATTATCGCACAAACTTTTCGGCAATGTATGTGTAAGGCGAATGAGGTCTTTTTTTTTGCACTAATAAAGTGTGAATACGCCTCTCACGTCAGCAGTTTCTGGGAAGGGTTTCCGAATGGTTAACATTCTTCACAGTCCCACTGATATCAGTCTCCATCTTATTTTGCCTCTGCACGATACCTGTTCAATTTATTTGTGACTGCTTCAATTGTTCCAAGGGTCTGATAAAAAATCTCTCAGAAGGTTCTTGTTCCAAAGTTAAATAAGTCTTTATAACAGTGCGCGTAAAGAGAGTGCTTACCTTCCGATCCTTCATCTTTGATGCCATTGACAAATATCTACTTAAAATGGATAGAAAATGGTATCACGATGTCCACTACTGTTTATGGTGATACAGACTGAGAGCTAAGGGACAGCTTTCACTTATAAAGCAGTCATCCCAGGGACTCCGGCATTCATGGTGTAAATTATTCCATGGGATTAGAGGCAAGCTTTTGGTAAATGTGTGCATTTAGGATCAGTTAAAGAAATAGTAAAAAATCTGAAGCCATGGGCTAGCAGGGGGGCAGACCTGCTTTGTTAATCCACGTGGCTGTTCTAAAGACACGTGATTACTTTTGGAATATTATTTGCATAGTAATAACCCAGGCGCGAAATGTGAACCGAGCGCTGGGTTCGCCTGATCTGACAGGGCGCACTGCGCGCATTGAAAACAATGCCGACGAAAAGAGAACTCTCTTTCTTCCAACTCGCGTTTCTCACACGATCGCCTGTTTACAAATCCCAGCCAGCGATCCTAACTTTCATCTATGCCCCGTCTGAGTTTAAAGGCCTGTCCAGTATCATTAGAGTAATTAAGTAAGCCTTTAATAGGCTGTTCCGCCAAGTTCAGGGGAGATCTTTTGGAGACGGAGTCCCCCCGTTTGTTCCCAGCGTTTCTCACACGACTTGGTGACACATCCATCTTTTATGAGAGATGGCAAGCTTTTTGTTTACATTCTTTATTTCCTTGAGTCCTCTGCAGGTGTGTGATTAGGCCTGGCACACGAGCGTCGTCTGCGTCAGGGCCAGCGTCTCCAGCAGTCTTTGGCACACGAGGGTTACCCACCACTGGAGACTCTTTGGAGAGGCTCAATTTGTATCCTATTATCCTATAAGAAAATGTCTATTCAGTCGAATGAATAGTTTCATTGGCCTAAATTTTAATAATGCTGTGAAAGAAAGGGAGAAATAAAGAAGAATGCAGCTGGTGGGAACGTGCATTATTCCCCGTCACCTGCAAGATGGGTAGCCTGGAGACCCCTATTCATTTGCCTAATTTCGGTCAACTTAACAAACTTTGAGAGAAATTATTCTGCCATTGTTATGAAGGGTGAAGCTTTCTGATCGAATTAACAGCACGTTTTGATCCGGTAAATGTCATTAGAAAGAAAGAAACAATCCCGTTTAGAGGAGTCTGGGTAATGCGCCAAGTGGAGACGCCAAAGCGCAAACTTCACAAAGGGGGCAAGTAAATGCCACAGGGGACTTTTGTACCCTCACATTGCTCAAGTTTCTCACAACAAAGGGTATTATTTTATACTTGAATACATTTCGTACAACAATTGGCTATTTTCTTCAAACATATTTTCACAGCAAGGTTAACAACAGGTTTATTGTGAACGCTTGGTGTCACAGACTCAAATGGGTTTATGCGCAAAAGCAGTTTGCTCGTCATTTTTTTCATAAGTAAAGTTCTAAGCTTAAAACGTTTCGCCGGGTTTGATATAATTGATCTTCTATGCAATGCTGAGTAATAAAAAAAGAATTGAAAGAATAAGGGATTGAAAAAAGCAGAAAAGCTCACAGGACATCTAAAGAGTTGGTAAATTCAGAGAAAAGCGCAGGCAATCGGGACTGAGGCAGAAAATCTCATTATTTATTACCATGGATTCTAACACTTTTTATTCACCTACCCTTTGAAAGCAAATAACAAATCTTTTGTTGATTTTGATTTCATTAAACTATATTTGTGTTTGCCAACAGATGTTTGGAACTTTGGACATAGAAATGAATACGCACATTGACAATTTGATCAATAGGACATTGGACTTTGTAGAGGCATCGTGGTTCTTGCGAGAATCGCAATTGTATTTTTAGGCATGTTTTACAATGAACCATTCCTTTTTAAATAGATACTTAAGTTGGGAATAACAAATCTTGCATTGGCCAATGTCTTATGTCGGCTATTCCTTCGCTGTTGCGTCGTCAGGACCACAATTGACGTATCTATTTGGATAGACGTCTGCGGTTATCAGTTATTAGCATACTTTCAATGTTACTCGATGGGATTTTTGCACCTTTGCAAGTATATTTGTGAAGTCTACAGTGTTATAAAATACCTAGGTGAAAATTTGGTGGTGTGTTACCACGCTTACATAATCATACAAATATGCTGTAATTTAATTCACATCGTAACAAAGCAAAAGATTGCACCCCTCAGAACGCCAAATTGTGGGAAAAACATAATTTGTAAGTCTTTTAATTTTCCAATAAAGTGGCAATACAATTAATACAAGCTTTTAAATTGCTTCGTTGTACATCTTTATCGTGTGCATTAATTAAGATGCATTAAATTTAACATATAGTAACACCATCAATAACTGATTGGAAATAACACTGAAAAATTCTATTAGTCTATCAGTTTGCTATTATAACCATTCACGTTGATTATCCACACTGTTTTTACTGTATTTTTTTGCACAGTTTAGTATTTAGTGTTTAACTTAAATAATCCTCAACATTTAACAGATATGGTTTTGTAGTTACTAACAATGACAAGGAAAAACTGAACAATTTTAATGACAAGATTTGGCAATATATGTGACGAATTTGTCGTTATAGAGACATATATAATTATCTATAGTAGATCATTTAAGCATATTAAGGAAAAAAAATGCAATGAACAAAAAAAACTATATTAACTTATGATATAGTTTAGGCCTACTTTGCCTGCAGTTGGCTGGGAAAGTGACAACATTGAGACACTGTGTTGTCATGAGTTGCGCTCTGACCCATGATGACCTCTGTAGGTCCCAGAAACAATCCTTTAGCTTCGCGCGCCACCCTCAGCCGGAGCCTCATAAGTTCACACGCTCTGCATTGTACTTCGCAAATCAGTTTGACTCAGGTCTGGTAAATATTGTTTAAGTTGTAATTTTTTACAATGGTTTATTATGTTCAGATAGGCTTATAAGTATGGAATCTTACAACAATATTAGTAGGAATAGTTCGGCCCAACGCGGTTGCGGTGTATATTGTATAATATTTTTCGAATTGTCAATGATATAATAATTTCAATAATTTATCAAAATACAAGACAGCCCTGTATCTCGTGTTATTGGAAAAGCATTAAAAAATTCTAATCCACTTAAAGAATATGGGAAAATATGTTCAAACTGAACATGTATTACGTGCTAGAATAGTGCTGATTTATTTTATGTTGGTCTTATAAAAATATAATGATACAAATTCTACATAGAAGTGAACAATTAGATTAACCTCTTACATTTTTAAGTCATACATATCCGGGTTTTATCATTATTCTTTACCTTTCATTAACTATTATTTCTTTAAACAGAGTGCAACAAAAACAAATCAACATTGTTGGCCTAAAATCTTACTGCAATTAACAAAATATCGTCTCGATCAAGAAATGTACTATTTGACTAATTGTGTTAGTGTGGAATTGCTGTGTTAGGAGTTTTGAAAAAGTCTGCACAATATGCTTATATCCAAACGCTTGCTAGCAATTGTAAAAAAAATGTTGAATAATAATAATAATGAAAATATAAACAGCGCACAGCATTTTCAAAGATTCGTAATAGACTTGTATGTAAATATGTGCACGGCTTCACGATGCTGTTTAAATTACACAGCATCAGCACTGATAGTCCAGTGGCACTATTGAGACCCCAACGCACTGCAACTTCAGAAAACAAGAAAAAAGACCACAAGCAAATAAAGAAAACATAAACATACATTTGACAACACATGCGCAGTAAATTCCAAATCATAATCATAGCAAGTACAGAAAATATCACACATTACAGAAACCACACCAAATTACAGAAATTCACTGCAAACAAACAAAACAGTTGAGGTCCATTATTCTTAACCATTGAGCTTATTTCAACTGTATCACAATGCATTAAAACAAGCAATAACACAAAGCCAAGGCCAACACAAGACAATCACCCATTGCTCATTTTTGTGTCTGGAGAGCTATCCACTTGTGGTATGTTTGCTTGAAGCTTTAAAATTAGCATTGAGCACGAGGACGTAGGTGATTCTGGGGATGGTTGCACTTTTTGCATTTCTTTGTTACTCACAGAAAAGTTGACATAGACCTGACAATTTTGTATAGATCAAACGTATATCCCTCCTCTAATAACACTTACAATTAAAAGATGACTACTTGTGACATATGGTTCACAATTATCTATTTGAATGGGTCAGATCTTGCAACTGGTTCAAAGTGGACATTTAAACTTTTGAACTGAAACTGTTAAGTTCAGAGCTGCCGCCAACACACAAGGCCATATAGAGTGCTGCAGCGATTATTTAATTGGGCTTGCAACCCGAACTGCCTGGTTGCTAATGATGAAAATGCAGTGACATCCGATCCATTTTCTTGAGGAAACACATTTCTAGTTAAAGGAGATCTATTACACTATTTACGTTTTCCTCTTTCCTATGATATTTTATATAACTTTTGGTACATGTAAAAGGTCTGAAAAGTTACAAAGACCATACAGGAAACACATTTTAACCACTTGTACTCGCAATCTTTTTCTTTTGGTCACTACCCAAAGCTCATGCCCACAGATGAGGGTTGGAACATAAACTGTCTGGTAAATCACAAGTTTTGCCTTTCGGCTCAGCTCCTTCTTTACCATGTCGGTCCAGTACAATGCTCACATTACTGCTGATGCTGCACCAATCCGCCTATCAATGCTCCATTTTTCCCTCACTCGTGAACAAGAACCCAAGATACTTGAACTCCCTCGCTTGCAGAAAACACCCACTGAGATTGTATTGTATTTGACTTTGTGCCAAGTATACAGATGCAATTCTCACTCAGGTAATATAGGGACCATACTCCCGCAGTACCCCCCACAGGACTCCCTGGGGGACAGGATCGTTGGCCTAGGTAAATCTGAAACACACCTGGCGCTGAGGAGCTTCCCAACTACCTCAATCATCTCTGCCAGGGAAATTGCTGAGACTTCCTTGTGGCCAAACAAAAGTCCTTCTCCATTTTAGCTTCTTTGACTACCGAAACTATTGCCCCTCAGGCCATCCAGTACCCGTCTGCTGCTTCAGGAGACCCCTTGGGCCAACTAAGCCCAAAAGCCCTACTTCTTCAGACTGACGGCTTCCTTTCTTTGGTTCTTTGGTTGCTGCCACGACAGGTACCCACTGCCCTTGGACATCTTCTAGCAGCCGCTTTCATATTGGAGGCTTTGAACATTTTCCACTCGGAATCAATGTTCCCAACCCTCCCAGGATGGACGAGAAGTTCTTCCGGAGGTGGGAATTGAAAACCTTCCAGAGAGGTCCTCCGCCAGGTGTTCCCAATTCACCCTCACTACGTGTTTGGGTTTACCGGGTCTGTCCGGCAACCTCCCTCTGATCCAACTCACCACCAGGTGGTGATCAGATCTCTCTAGGACTTCAGAGGTTCCAGAACCAGAGCTCTGCATTGAGACAATCCCAACTATGTCTAGTTGGTACAGCTCCACCTCCTGCACTAGCTATGGTTTCTTTCACTCCAATGAGGTTACATTCCACATCCCTAGGATCAGTCTACGATGCCAGGGGTCAGCACAACTAGGTCCCTGCCTATGCCTGCCACCCGTTTGGCATTGCACCGGACCCCAATATCTATCCCTGCAGGCGGTGGGGCCACAGGGCGGCCCCATGTTATTTATTTGGGCTGCGTTCGACCGGGCCCCATGGGTCAAGCCCGGCGATCAGACACTCGCCTACGAGCATCTCCCCGGGTCTGGCTCCAGGGGATAGCCCTGGTTTCCCGCTTCCAGGCGAGGTGTCACAGTGCCTTAGGTTCTGCTTCATTGGGGTTTTCCTGAATTGCGCTTAGTCTGGACCCTCCCCTGAGACCATTTTGCCACGGGAGACCCTACTAGGGACCCTACCAGGGACAACACAGTTCCCAGGGTCAGAGAGACACTGAAACCCCCAACCACGTTAGAGGTAACGATTCTCAGATTCGTTATATAAGGTCTAAGGATTCTCAGTCTCAAAACTAATGATAAGTCGTGGATTGATGTTGAATCCTAATAGGCTACTAACTGTTCTTAGCCTAAAAAACGCACAAGAAGCTTAACTTTCCCTTACAACCACTTGCTAAATGTTTACCACTGTGTAACTTGGCCGTTCTCCTACGATATGCTTTAAAAAAAACTGTTAGCAAACGGGGTCAGTAGCGCAGTCCAATTCTGCTGTGGTAAAACGGTCAGTCCAATATCTTACATACATAATTCCCTCAAAGGCCACTGTTGTGTTGCCACTATGCGTCTGCAGGTCCGCCATCTTGGAGCGGTTTTGATCCGCAGGCAGACACTTTTTTAACACAACAAGGTAAATAACAAAACTGACAAAATCAACATTACCATGCCTTATGCTGAACTGATTTCATGATAGTATGTTGTTACAAATGTGGGAAATTTAACATGACACGGATAACTTCTTTGGATTAAATTCAGTAACCAGGGGCGGATCTAATCAGCTCTTTGCCACACCATAATTTATTGAGTAGCGATAAACTACACATGCAGGTTATGATTTATTAGTATAAAACGTCTGGTGCAAATGATTTTGTATAATTAGATTTTGTTTCTCCACAAACATCGATTTCAATATCTATTATATTATTCTAGGGCTGTTATTCATTTAGTATTTGGCTAATTCTCAGGCTCAAGTTAAGAGAATAACATCTGTTCAGCCATACACTCCAAGGTACATAGGTGTTATTAACTTCACTTCTACAGGCTAGATAGTTGCCATTACAAAAACAATGTCAAAAATATTATAGAATTGACTAATATTATAATTTATTTTGACTATAAAATAATGTAAAAGTACAAATTAATACTACACTATAAGATAATATTGTCATACAGTACAACACATAATAATACCACAATACAATCATAGAATAATATAATAGAATAATACTAGTGTGACAATTGTTTTAGACAAATGTCTAGAATCCGATATAGTGCAGCCACAAGTAATCAAAAATATTTGGCATATATATGTCATATATACATATTTGCCAGGGTTTAACTTTTTAATTATTTAAATTAAAATTTTGTTTTTATTTTAATATTTTGCTTTAGATTGAATGGTTTTTAAACGTGTTCACATGTTGTTGAAAAGTGTGAGATTGAACAGAATTTAGTTTGTCATTGAAGGGGAAATATTTGTAAAAATTATTCCACACATTTAAATGTGGAAGTTGCAGACAACTTGACACGAAGCAAAGGTGATGATTATCTGATTACAACATTGTCACGTGTTAAAAACTTATCCTGTAATGCCTGTTTTTAACGTTTCGCTTATTTGGACAACCAACCGTGGTCCAACTTGCTCAAAGCATGACTGTTGACCGCCCCAGTATGGCAACCATGTAGACGCACATCAAATCCCATTTCGCGGATATTTCACATCCGCATTGTTCATGAAGATACATTTTCTAGTTTCACAATTTGGAATTTATTTTCGGCCTGAAAGTAGCGTAACTATAGACAGCGGTTATTTGAATTGGCAAGCATTTAATAAAAAGCAAGGCCAATCCTAGGCCAACCATGTCGGTTGCAATATCTGAGTCATGAGGTCAGAATGTTCAAACACATCAAAAATCCGATAGACAGCTGACTTCAACAAGCGCGTATGTTTCCAGCTATGATTTTAGGTGCCATCTGGAAACATTTTCCTTGTATTTTGCTGCGCGTCTCTGTGATGTGTCGTGTTGCCTGTAGGTCTACATGCAGCGCGTTTCTATAATGTGTTGTGTTGTTGTATTTGCCGAATGTTTCTGTAATGTCTTGTCTTGACTGAATTTGCACGTTTTCTAAATGTTGCGCATATGTTGTCAAAATCCGTTTCCTTAAATTGCTTGTGTTTTGTCTACTTGCATGTATTTCCTGGAGTTGGCCCCTGATAGTACTGTATATGATGAAAGTATTATAAAATCTCAGAAAAAGTGTTGATGAATACCAAAATGGGCTGAAAAGCTTTCTGGGAAAGCAGAAGTACATCGTGCAAAGCTATACTACTTCCCCATGTGGTATGTTTTGGAAATGTAAACATGTGGAAGTTCTTTTTGTTGAGATTTATTTTTTACTGTTTAAGTTTTAGGACAACTTAAGTACCTCATGAATGCATCTCTCTACAACTTGTTTTTTGCAGAGCGGCTTTGATTGATACTTTGATTTAAAAAGATTGCTGATAATAATGTTTGTTGCCAGATAAACGAGTTGGATCCTTAATGGCAAAACGCTTGTTAACCTTTACACTTCGAAACAGCCCATGTAATCTTATCCGAGGACCAAAGGTTGTTTTCTTTAAAACCTCTGATAAAAAGGGAAGTTTGGAAATAGGTATGTGATGGTACCACAGTAGGGGGCACATACTATTCAGAACATGCAGCTGGTGTGTGGCCTACAATACGTGTCATCTTATGTCTTCCATAGAAACACACCCTAAACACTCAGAATAACGAAATAAAAACATAAGTAGAAATGTACATCCTGATGAGATTTTACTACTTTAATAAACATACTATGCGTCTTTTGCTAGTTTTATTTTTGGTAAAAGGTAAAAAGTATTTTAGATTAGATTCATAAAAATGTGCAAGGGATGTTTTCCTATAAACCATCTTTTCTTTTTGCTCATATTAAGCATCTGAGGCAATATTCATTTAATATTCAGAAAGGGACGGTATTTAGTATTTTGTGTTACTGAATGTTGATATGTATTTGTATAATCCTACTATCTATGACTTTCAGTGACGAATATACATATGTGATGCAATTAGACTAAAATGATAAAAACATTATCTAATCTGACAAATTTACAGAAACACGTAATTTGGTATGCGTCTTATACTAGGCATACTATACTAAAGCAAAAAATACTATGATAGTTTGTTGTAGACTCAATGCCAAATGCATGGCAAATGTGAGGATGTGGGTTGTTCTATCAATAAAAGTTTACAAAAATAATTGTCATGCAATTTGAGTGTCTTGATAGAGCGCTTAAAACTAAATAAAATACAGTAATGTTCTCCACCACAGAAGGAATCTAATGATATGCAACAGCAGTATCAAATATGGGGCACCCATATCTTATTGGCGTTAAGAAGTTTGGTTTAGTCAGACTAAATCATACGTAAAAGATATTGATAACCAACTATAAATATGAAGCACAATCATATGTACAATAATATTATTTAATCACATTTTGGATATAGTTTAAACCGGACAACAGCATTCCATAGTGCAAAAAGCTTCAAACTTGCAGGTCCAACCCGGTCAATTATCAGATTTTTTTTTTTAAATTGAAGGACAGAGCTCCACTTGACAAACACTGGCAAATTATTTTTCAGGATTACGATAGTTTGAGATCTATATTTAGATAGACTTATTTGCTTAGTTGTCCACATTATTTGACTTTTGGTACAATGATGTAGTATTGCCCAGTAATGACCACTATCAGTGACTAACTATTGACTTTCTGACCCGTGACCCAAAGGACGTTTAACAAAGTGTTTATTTCCACTGCAGCGGAGTTGGGAAATAACAGCAAGACAACGTCTTTGAATTGAAACTTTGGATTCACTCCAGGTACAATAAGATGGGTCGAAGTTAATTTCACCCTTCCTATAACTAAGATTGAAATTTCCCATTTTAGCCTGGATAAGTAGATTTTGTTTACAACTGGCACCCACAAGGTGCGAAACACGCCTTATAGTAATTATTTTTAACAACAGTAGACCGTATTTCCTCACAGTGGGGTACCGTGAGCTATTTTTGTTTCTTGAACTGGTGTTTAAACTTCTTACCACAAAATAATTTGGTTTTAAGTTAGAGCTTCTATAACGTCAGAATAGTTTGTATTTATTAAAGCTCCCCGTTCTCTTCATATATTACATGCTTTATTGTAACACAAAAGGGGATTAGTGTTATGGCAGTTGGCTAATAAATCTTAATATGTTGCTATATGTAATATTGTCTGTGTTGTAGAATAATGCAACTAATGATAATCTCAAAATCTATTGGTGATAACATGTGAATCTACTGCTGATTGGCTGGAGCTTTATCGAACGCGCTGAAATATGTCTACTTTGATTGGCTAAGCAACCACTTGACGAAGTGAAGTGAACGTATACTTCTTCGTTCTAACCCTTTAAGATTGGAGTTCAACTCCTAGGAAGTGCTTGAAACAGGTCAGTCGTAATTTAACAGAATAATGTGAACGCTAATTCGATTGATACAAATAACATTAAGGCACAACACTTTGGTAAAAACAGCATAACACTTTATATCACACCATTGGAACATATTAATGCTCTTTTAGACGTGTATGTGCACGCTGAAGTCGTCCGAACTCTGGTCATTGAAATTCTAACATTTCAAGTTATACCCGCATTTATTATGCCAGGCATTATCCATCAATCGCCATTGCACGGTTGGCAAGCGTTCAGAAAAATTGCGTTGACTTGTTATTTTTTTGCAGACTTTTACGTGGTGTGTGCATTGGGCCTAACCGCTCTGTATTTTGAATCAACACGTAGCCGCCGCCGTTGTTGAAATTATCTTTTGTAGATGGTAGGCATATCAATACTTTAGCCGGATATTCTTTAAGCTTTAGGAACATATAATCTACGTTTGAATCTACACATTGCACAAAATGATTCAGCAGTCTGCGGGAGAAGAACACTGGGATTGGGTTATTACTCGATTCCCATTTTTAAAAGGCGAACAACTTTGTCTGTAACCCAACTTTTTTTGGTTTATATCTATATATAGTGTGCGCATATCGCCATACAGTTGAACTGGGGCCAAGTGGCTGTCGACTTTAGTGTTCGGCTAGTAGAATCTGGAGATTAATGGGAACAATGAGAACGTTTGTATGGCATGAACGTGCGACCCTTCCCCAACTCATACGTAGAGAAAAGGCTTGGCATAACAGATATTTTCATGCTAGGCATGCTCTTGTGTGATCATAACACTTGCGGTGTAATGTTAGATCTTATCATAGTATAACAGGATATTTGAGCCCAAGGTTCCCAGATGTGTAGCTGTTGTTTCAATTTGATAGGGATTTATTATTCAGAGGTACAAATGCACCAAGCTATGTGATTAGCAGAAATTGATAGGTAAGCTAGCAGAAATGTAGCGATGTTCAACGTCCCATCACAGGAATTTGTGGAATGCATGTCTCTATTTTGTTTTAACCCTTTCTTTTAAAAACGGTAGGAATTCACTTTTGTATGTCTTTGTAAATTAACGTGCCTTCCACTATACACTTTTTCAGCATCCGCTCATCCGCTGTTGTTTCACCTGATATGTACAGCTAGTACATTCTATTCCTCCTTCACAAAAAATATATAGTGATGCAAGTTATTGCCCTCACATTAAGCATCCATTGTAGTGTTGATGTGTTGGGTCCTTAGAATGTTCTTTGACGACAGTCTGTTGTTTTCAGATGTCATTCGGTGTCATTTATGATGTAATTTTATTGAACTATGGTAGCCCTATGTCCGTTGTAAACAGCAGACTGCTGACTGTACTTGCATGTGATTAGGATGCGACTCTTTCTACCGAGTCTGTTCTTGAGAACAATGACGGCATTCACAAACTTTAATCATCAGTCTTTGCTATAATGTCACCAAAGATATAGTTTTTCTATGTTACTTTCTTTTAGATTATGTAACTATTATATCCCTGTTTGTTTTCTTTTCTTTCGTTTTTGTGCTCGCGTGCGTGTGTTCGCTGGGGTTACAACCGAGCAAAGGCTTGCGGCCATAGCAAACAAACGAGACATTATTTACCCAACACTTCCCTGTCAACTGTGTCTCCAACCTAGAACCAGTCAAACAGGAAATTTGCCCTGACTTCCACTTGAGAAATGGGGTGGATGTGTTTGTATGTAGGGGGAGGAATGAACCCAGTATTGACACGTGGTTATTTCACTTTGAGACACAACCACCACCACATGCTCTGACATGTTATGGAGTCCTCTAGTTGTCTTTTTTGGCAGGAGTTATGAGTCCTTGTCATGTGATAAAGTTTGTTTTTTGTTTTGGCTGTATTGAATCACGTAAGAATGCTTTATATGGTAAACCATCAAATGGTTTTTACCTAGACTTCTTCGTGATGGATAGTGACAGTTGACTTTGGTTTGGATCGTAATGGGAAAACTTTGCAGTGTAGAAGTAATCTTGCCTGGCACTGCAATGTAAGCTACTTTAGCTGAAAGAGTGATATGGAAGAGCTGTGCACCTTTATAACCTGCCTTAGGGGCAGACAACCTTTGTCCCATATATTAAGTCACACTGCCCTCCTCTCTATTCCTCCCCAGCCAAATATTTATCAACGCTTACAGTACTCTCATGTGACTGAGAGTGATCATTTTGCCAGGGGTCAGTGCTTACTCCTGGCTGCTTTGTCCCCTCCAAGGTCAGTCCGTGTCCTGAGCCATTTGAGGGGATTTTTGGGGGTGGGTTGAAAAAAGAACTGTTTGAAATTGGGGCAAAGTGGATACTGTGCAACAACCATGTCAGACTGAGCATCTGAGAAACAACGCGATCTTCATCAGACAAAATAGGGAACTGCTACCTGGCATTGGTCAGACTTGGAATTGTGTCCCTGTGAGGAGATCCTGCTAGTAACTTCTGCGTAACCCTGCACCATAGCAGTGAGTACATCTGCTGCCTATCAGTATAGGTGTTATGTGCCTAGCCTAAGTAGAATTGTTTAATTAAAACTGGTTTATTTTAACCGATTACATAACTTACAAAATTGTTGTCCCTTATTTTTGAGGCTCTCTGTCTATTTAAAGCACCTTGTGACTAGTTTGACTTTTTTTCTGTTATTTTTTTGCCCGTCATGCCATTCTGCCTAGATTGTGGCTTATTGATACTGATTGACTGAGGGTCACATTGATCAGACTCTCAATTATAAAAACATTCGAATATATCGAGCAAACTGTGACACTTGTTCTAGATTTTGTAAGGGATTATAGGGCCGTTGAATAGATCTGGGATAAATGCATGTAATGTCCCTCAACTCTGCCAAGCATAGGCAACAGTAACCAGCTTTACTGGATCAGAAGGATTTTAGTGCACTTCAACTGATTGTCAACTAGGATGTTGACATGGTCCTCTTCCCCAGGTTAGGAAGCTTTACCTATGTAATGGGCCGCAAAGGTCTCCATTTCTTATGGCTTCTCGACAAAGCGTTTAGTTGTGATTACTGATTTGGCACACCGGTTTGTAAAACATTTTATGAAAAAAAGATATGTTTAGAGACCATAGACTACTTGTGAGACACATTATTACAATGCTAAAATATATATTTTTGTTTCTGAACAAAGTATTGGCAGGGATCTGAGAGTTAAGAGAGTTCTGTTTCACTTTCTCTTGTCTATTCTAATAATCTTTTAATTAAATGCACTGTGTTGCTAGAAAGCAGAAGGTGATGCTTCCCAACTAGTTAAGGTATAAATCCCAAGGTGTTCCTGATTATTATGACCGTTTAACTTGATCCGCCCTGTCCCTTTTCTGAGCTATTGACAGTGTTGTGGTTTTAATCCTGCTATGTGTCAAACAGACCGGCTGGGTCACCCCCTGCCTCCACTCCCATCCCGTTCCAATGTCTTCTGTTTGCCTCTAAGTGGGGTGACTGGCGGGCAAGCTCTGCTATTGGCTTGCTGATTTCCCAGTCCAAGTATGGAGAGTTTGGGGGTGTAATAAGGTTACCTTTAGCCTAGAAAGCACCCTCAGCCAACCATGTGACACCCATGACATTTCCCTGCTCTTGCCAGCTGACGTTTGCTTTAGATTAGATAGCTATAATTATTACATATTTGCACAACAAAGTAATTTAGCAATTTTTCAGAATGCTGGTGTTTCTCAATGCTTTTAAAACTGTGACTATAAACCTTTTTCCCTGCTCGCATTGAGAATGGTTCTGTAACAAAATTTCTGCTATAAATCATAATCTCTAGGTAAGAACAGTTAAAAAAGTATTGCGATTGGTTAAGTTGATTCTGACAAGTGCACCAGGTCTGGTTATTGAGGAATGGAAACTGTTATTGGAGCTTTTATGGGAAAGGTACTCTGCAGAAAGGGTGACAGACTGTGAACATGCCTACTACTGTATCATGTTGCCTGCACCAGTTTCCATGCTATTATCTTCTATTTCTTTGTCCCACCGAAATTTCAGCGTTGCTGTACAGGATTGGCAGTTTACTTTGCCAGAACAACAATGGCTTATTTTGTGCACTGATTACTTTTGATAAGGGTATATGACATTAACCTAACAGAACCAGCTTAACCTCTAAGGAGACAATACAGCAAGCTAAGGTTTGAACTTTACTCCTTAATACTTCCCCTCCAAAGAGAAACAATCAATTATGCTTTCCAAGCATTGTCATTGTTTAGATAATAACCATAAAGGTATATCCAGTGTGTAGAGCATTATAAAATATGATTATTTGATTATGTGTGCCTTACTAGCTTTAACAGTGCTTAACAGAAATGGTAGAAACTTGTGGTTACTGAATTTGACCAGATAAGTCCACATCCCCATGAAGCTTGGACATTGGCAGGTGAAGTTTAGGGTTTTTGAATAAGCATGCCAGGTGAGTGGGTTCTCAGTTAGTAGCTTAACTGTCATTGCTAACCATATAGACTATGTTTCTGTTAGAAGAGGGGTGGTGCTTGTCTATTTATAGAAAGACAACTTTAGAGATCCATTAGAGGTCAGTGAAAAGTCCCTTCTGGTGGCAACTACCTAGGACCTTAAAGGGATACTTTGCAAATTTTCAAAGACAATATATGTTGTTGCTTTGGCTGAATGAAGTATATTGCAGTTTAAATCATGATTAATGTAAGTCCTGTGTTGTTCTAACCACCGGCATTTAAATGGTTAATTCAGTGTACATCACAATAGCTAAAAGTAATAGTAATCCATAGCTAATTTCCCGAATAAAAGTTCATAATTGACCACTTATGATGCAATGGAAAGTAATATCTTTCAGCACATTGGAAAGAGAATACTGTTAATATTGTGTAAAATACAACATTGGTAGGCCTATATGATGAAAAAAAAATCAAAAGATTGAAAATGGTTTGTATCACTTTAAAGGCATTTTTTCCTCAGATTAGCAGCTGCAATCCCAACTAAATGAACAGAGTCATTTGTCTATTTAAACCAAATTCTAGGGCTATTGATTAATCTAACAATCTATTTTTTTAATTAGTTTAGTAATCTAAAGATTATTTTTAAAGATTTGTTTTGTACTCAATTAATAGAACGTCTATGCACCCATCCACAACCATTAAACTTTATTTATTATTTATGTTTTGACACCTTCAATGTAAAGTTCACCTGTAAAGTTCAGTAAGCATATAGATTGGTTTTGGTCAGATTAAATTACCCATCAAATAATCTTCTGCCCCTCAAACGTCTGTCATGTGAATCCACTCCACTTTCGTTGTGTTAAAATGGCCAACGCTGAAAATCTATACAGGTTTTGTTCATTGCCTTGCAGTGAGTGATAGTTTGCATTTTGTGCAAGGCAACAGGACAAACAGTTAAGCAAGCTCGAAGTCTTGTATGTTTTTCTTAAAACATGAGCTATATGCTCTGTACTGTCATGAAATGGATCAAACCATGAATGTATTCTCAGTCTTTAATTTATAAATTAACGCTCCAATGGAATTATCTGTGACAAAATGGTGTTAAAGATACTCTGCTGCTTTTGGGTCCATTTGGTACAAAGCTACACTAGTAGGAACAGCTGGCCTATATATTTATAGCCAGCATGTCATTTTAAAGTCTATAGACATACAATGAGTTTGCTTTTACTAAAAGTTGTAAGTATGTTGTAAGCAGTTTATAAAAATATTTGCAGTTTTTTTCTGAACTAGATTATTTGTATAAATATTTGCAAGTTATGTGGGTACTGTATACATTTGAGATCCAGCCAAAGTCTTGTTGTGCTTTACAAAAACCTCCCAGTTAGTGGTCTGCACATTCGAAGTCTGTCACACTGAATGTCTTTTTCCTCTACTTCTTCCCCAGCTAACCAAGAGTAGCCATGCAAACTCAGGCACTCCTGAAACAGCTGCGGATCCCAGAACTCGACGATGTCCGGCAGTATGTGCGCAGCTTACCAACCAACACGCTCTTGGGCATGGGTGCCCTTGCTGCAATCACAACATATTGGTACGCCACACGGCCCAAAGCCCTCAAGCCCCCCTGTGACCTTACTATGCAGTCTGTGGAGATGGCGGTAGGTTTCCTCTTTTTGTTATTGTGACTGTCTTATCATTATCTTTACGACAAGTCTGGGTTCACCCCTGTCCATGTCTACAACCAGGCCTGTACATGACACTTTCTGTCTGACTAAATCCATGGTTTACAGCAGGTCAAGTTGTAGTTTAGGAGTGGAAATTACTGAGCTTACAAAAAACCTCTTATTTACAGTAACAAATTAATACATCTCCCAACACAGTGTTTTTCCATCTCATCTTCGTCTTATACTTCCCTACTTCATCCGTGTGTGCATTTTCCCGTATAATCCAGCAAACACAAAAATTGGTTCTGGTTACTGGCATTTCCT
Source organism: Galaxias rostratus (assembly GCA_036024795.1). Taxonomy (NCBI): domain Eukaryota; kingdom Metazoa; phylum Chordata; class Actinopteri; order Galaxiiformes; family Galaxiidae; genus Galaxias; species Galaxias rostratus. Next base: position 17,016 of record JAVQJS010104657.1, on the reverse strand, counting down.
CTGGACAACGCAGTAACTGTGTCCATTTCAGTGGGTACTACGCAAGTTGAAACATGAACAGTCTTGGCAATTGCATGGTTGGTTACTTGGTTTTTTATTAGCATGACGTAAAACATGCAGCCAAAGTTTTAACTAAACTGAAGTCCATCTCAACAGGGTCAGAAATGATTAATCAAGGGTGGTTATTTATTCATAGTGCATGTCAAGAGTGCATCACTTGGTTAACTCCTGTTTTTTTTGTAATAATTTATCCTGTGCTGCATTTTACTGAATAACCACTCACCAAATCTTTAGCGCAAGTTTCTTCCTAAACAGGATTTTTATTTATCACTTTTTTGGGGGACATTTCTGGATATCCCATGTTCATTTGTGTCACTGTGGTCATCATTGGCAAATAGTTAGGGTAGGAGACAATTTGTTGTAATTAAAGTTATCAGTGAAGAGAAGCATGTTCATGTAAGCAGTGGCTGTTTGGTTATTTTGCCTATCTCTAATAGGGGGGAGAGTATGCAAGACGATCCATTTTGAATGACTGCGACAAGCCCATGACATACTATTACAGCGATGCACGTACTATGTATGAGGTGTTCCAACGAGGGCTAAGGGTGTCAAGTGAGTGTTCATGACAAACATGAGCTTGTTCTCAAGAAGCGTATTCAAAATGAATGATTAAGAATAAAATATACTGCAATGATTCGTTAGCGCCTTACTGATAGACAAAGTGTTGACGTAAGATTATTTTTTCTTCACAGATGAAGGACCTTGTCTCGGTTCAAGAAAACCCAACAAGCCCTATGAATGGCTCTCGTATCGAGAGGTATTGCATCAGATGTTAATATTGTCAGACGAATGTTTTAGGAATTCCACATGAACTGCTTCAAAACGAGTTCATACTTTTGCCATTATACTTCACTGGCTGTTTATGGGCCCTCATTTAATTAGATAATTAGACCAATGCACTTGTTCTGTTTCTCTCTTTTTTTTTAAGGTGTCTGACAAGGCGGAGAACATTGGTTCCGCTCTTCTTCATAGAGGACACTCGCAAACTGGAGACAAATTTGTTGGAATCTTTTCTCAGAACAGACCAGAGGTAAGCCTCAACTCCCATCTTGGCGTACTCTTTGGCTTCCTCCATAGCCTTTTGGATATCCTTTCTGCCTTCCACCACGCTCTTTTAATTTTCAGGCAGTTTATCTATTTGATTTGACCAAGGAGGTAAAAGTAGGTTCTTTATTTGATTGACAATGACAACCTAATTTCTATCATCTGATTTGGGCGGATCCTATATCTGTAGGTGGTAGCCGATTTGGTAGCCGGGGGGGGGAGTTGCGTGCGTGCGTGCATGCGCAAGTCTGTTGCAAAATGTTGGGTGAGCAAGTCTGGCGCAAGTTAGCTGCTGTGGGATCATATAGACTTAATGTTGTGAGTGATAGCTGCCTATCCATTTGTTTTACCAGCCTTAAGACCTTTCATGTCTTTTGTATTCATCTCTTACAGTGGACCATTTCAGAGCTGGCCTGTTACACATACTCCCTTGTAGCTGTTCCTCTATATGACACGTTAGGCAAAGAGGCCATTGAGTACATCATTGATAAAGGTAACTTCCCACTGATCCATTACACTGAAATAAATACAAAAATATTTACACATTCTTCATATTGCTTAGGACAATATTGTTGAAGGAGGTCAGCCGGGGTCGCTTACCCTTACAGTCCCCTTGCCAGCTGCCAGCATTGTTATTTTCAGTCATCAGGCTAGGTGTTTACCAACAATGTCCAATGTATACATGTGCGCCAGGTTTCTTGCAGTATAAATAGCTCTCCCACTCAATCATGTGACTGAATAGCAGCTATCCACTGTTCCCTATGAAGACGTAGGTGGTGTTGGGCAAAATGGCATGTTGTCAAAAATTTAATTTTGTGCCAGTTTGATAACTTTGACTTGGACTCAGAGAAGCACTGATCTAACCCCTCAGTTCAAAGATACCGTTGTTAGGCGACCTTCATCTATTGCCCTAACATCTAGTGTTTTACATTAAATGGAATCCGATCTATAGAATACTTAACCATGCAGTATTACCACAGTTCTCTTTCTTATGAACTTGTTTGATTTATCCAATGCAATTTCTTAAATTTTTGCTCTTCTTTCACAGCCTGCATGTCCACAGTGATCTGTGATGTAGCTGACAAGGCTAGGCTCCTTTTAGACTGTGTAAGTGGAAAGAAGCACACAGTGAGAACCGTCATTCTAATGGAAGCCTTTGACAGTGAGCTTGTGGCCAAGGCACTGGAGTGTGGAATTGAGATACTGACTTTAAAGGAAATGGAGGTAGGATCTTTATGGCTCATACGCTGACACTAGTCTACATTGAAATTCACAACTTCCGTAGAGGTCATTCAATATTAATGTGTAAATATAATATGTTGATTCCCTCAGGCTCTGGGTAAGGCCAATTATCAGAAACCAATGGTGAGTATAATGAGGGGATATGTTATGCAAATAAAGATATTTATGGAAAGCACTTTTCTCATTTAAGTTATACCCAATTGTAAGTTTAAGATGTTAGGAGTTTGATTTAGATGTGAGATTTGGGTTTTCTCGGGTAAGGGCATTCTGCTGTAAAGTTACTTCAATGACTAGAATTAAAGCTATATAATTAATACTGTATAACAAATACATTTACATTTCCGCTGTGTTGTGGTTTGTCTGATGTTTCTTTTAATGCAGAATTATGTGAATAATTACAAATTTTCAAAGATTTTTATTGTTTTCTTTCTGGTCCGCTACAGCCCCCTAAACCAGAAGATCTTGCACTAATTTGTTTCACAAGTGGAACAACAGGTAAAGATCAAGTGCATTGATCTACTTTTAGCCTACACTTTCTCTATTCCTAAAAAAATATATAATTGGTAAATGTTTAACCTTAGCATACATGTTTGCTCGTAGGAAACCCAAAGGGTGCAATGCTAACCCATGGAAATGTTATTGCCAACACAGCTGCTTTCATGAGAATAACACAGGTAAAACTGACAAAAGGTAGTATAAAAAAAACGTCAATCTATTAAAGTATATTGTATTCCATAAGTGTTTTGTGCACCTTCCGTTTGAAACCCAATTTGCATTGCACACAGGAGTTTATTATTTCTTTGTTTTGTGTGATCTTCATTTAAAGATGAAGTTAAGACTTTTATGTTCTGACAATATTAAAGCTTGACAGTCCAAAAATAATTGCTTCACATCAGTTTTGTTTTCAAAATTTCCCCTATATTGGCTCATCCGTGTTCCAAAATTCTTAGGAGCAATAACCAACTAAAAATAAAAACTCTAAACTGGAGTCCTTAGTTTACGGGATTTCTTCTTCAAAGCAAATATATTCTTTAAAATATTGTTTCATTGCATTCACATGAGAGGAGCTGAACTAAAATGTCCCTGTCTATTATGTCCTTTCTGATCTTTTTCTTTTCATTTCCCCACCTTTTGGCACCTAGAGCTTGCTCAAGGCCAACACTAATGATGTGCTCATCTCCTTCTTGCCCCTGGCTCATATGTTTGAGAGGGTTGTGGAGGTATGCCAAGTATGACCTGTTGGTGTGTACCTGCATTTGGTTTGTCTTCCACAGGTGCACTGCATGCTGAATCTCCATGACATTCACATATCCTATCTCCCCCTAGCACACATGTTTGAGAGGGTAGTGGAGGTATGCATTTTTTTTTGGCTGTTTTTCTGTATGTTATAATCTGCTCTATATATCTGCTCTTGACACTGAACAGTCATCAATACTGCTGTATGCACGGGAAACATTATTGTGTGTAATATTCTTTTGCATCGGATGTATGACTAAAGAGGCCATTTGTTTTATAACAATGCCCTTTTGGTGCATAAATGTGTTTTACACTGGATTTTAGCTTGATTTTCTTTGATCAAATGAGGCTGTTCTGCACTTGATTTACTTGACTTTAAATATTCAGTTGGCATCTATTTTAGCAGATGGATCTCAATGTGTATTTAAAGGTATTTTGATATGCTGCGAATTGCTTTAAGCAAACATGAAAAGTATGGCATGCTTTTAATGTTTAAACCAATGTTTCATACTATTTGGAGTTGGGTAACTTTTAGTGCACAGTATATTACATAACTTGTTTAGCATTCCATAAGTTATAACATGCTATTTCATTAAAAAAAAATGAATTTTGAAACACTTCAGTTATATTCTGTTTTATATCCTAATTTTCTTCCGTCATCTAGGGTGTTGTCCTTATCCATGGGGCTCGGATTGGCTACTTCCAGGGAGACATCCGTCTGTTGATGGATGATCTGCAGACACTGAAGCCTACAGTCTTTCCTGTAGTGCCACGTCTGCTCAACCGCATGTTTGATAAGGTCTGCTCTATCCTTTTATTTCATCTTAAACATAAACATGCAGAAAATTATATCTGTTAATGATGACTGCTCTCTATATGGTGCTGGTGACCTTAAATGTGTTTTCTAAAGCACCCATGACATAGTGGTCTCAAGATGTGGAGAAACATTTTGATCAAAGTTGTAGTTACGTGCTATAATAAGTTTTTCTCATACATTTTGTTGTATGACTTGAAACATGTTACCTTCACATTGTTTGTAACTTATGGATTAAAGTGAATGATTATTGGTTAAAAACTTTGAGGTACTTTTTATTTTTTTATGAACTGTTAATTTGCATCCACAGATCTTTGGTCAGGCAAACACACCACTCAAGAGATGGCTGCTTGACTTTGCCTTCAGGAGGAAGGAGGCTGAGCTTAAAAGTGGTGTGGTCAGAACAGACAGCATTTGGGACAAACTCATTTTCAAAAAAGTGCAGGTGAGCAGACTACACAGTAATGTTGAGACGAGCCATTCCATCTGTAGAGCCCAATTCCACTCAATAGTTTCAGTACTATGTAATTTGTCGCCACAAAAAACGATTCAATCCCTGTTTCTTCTGTTGGGGTTTTTGCAGGCTAGTCTAGGTGGTCGTGTCAGGCTTATGATTACGGGAGCTGCCCCAGTTTCACCAACAGTCCTCACATTCTTGCGTGCTGCTTTGGGTTGCCAAGTAGGTGTTTTTGTAGGCTACTCTGATCTTTTTGTTTAGAAGTGTGTTTTGTCTACATTTGAAATCTGTTTGTCTTCTACTGTGCTCCTCAGTTTTATGAAGGTTATGGACAAACAGAGTGTACTGCAGGGTGCTCCATGTCATTGCCTGGGGACTGGACAGCAGGTAGCTACTCAAAAACATATTTGAAGCTATTGATGGTATTGTAACACATTCTACCTGTATTGCCTGCAGTTTTAAATGGTGTTAGATAGTCTACCAGTTGTGCTGAAATGTGACTGTGCTACTCTCTGAAACAGGTCATGTAGGGGCCCCACTGCCTTGTAATTCTATTAAGTTAGTGGACGTGGCTGAAATGAATTACCTAGCAGCCAATGGTGAGGGAGAGGTGAGCTACTGTTTCTGCCAACTACAAAGAGGATAGTAAAATGAAAAATTCAAAGAATTCATTTTATCTTGTTTACAATAGTATTTTTTGCTCTTCTCAAGGTGTGTGTTAAAGGACCAAACGTGTTCCTGGGCTACTTGAAAGACACTGAGAAAACAGAGGAGGCTATTGACCAGGATGGTTGGCTCCACACGGGAGACATTGCAAGGTGGCTGCCAGTAAGTGATTCTGAAAAAAATAAGGTTTATTGACTTTGTGATGGGTGCTTTTAACCCTGCATCTATTCTACTCTTATGGTATCAATGTAATGTGAAAAGTATTGTCTTGCCAATTTAAAGAGGTGAGTTCAGGTACTGTGACTTCCAGGAACCTATACATACTTGTGAGTAAATTATTTTCTCTTCTTTTTTTTTTTTTTCAATCTTAGAATGGAACATTAAAGATTATTGATAGGAAAAAGCACATTTTTAAGCTTGCTCAAGGAGAATACATTGCCCCTGAGAAAATTGAGAACATCTACTGCCGTAGCGACCCCGTGGCCCAAATCTTTGTCCATGGTGACAGCTTGCAGGTGAGAGATTTTCTTCAATGTAGTTTCATATGGTCTTGCTAAATGGCAGCAGTTGATTAGTAGACTAAACTGAATACATTTTAATACTAAGTTGTTAATATAGTAACAATGTATTTGTTTTAATAACGTTTGGTACCTTATGGTCAAGGAACTCTTTATGTTCTCTATAGGCATGCCTTGTGGCTGTGGTAGTGCCTGATCCAGATTTCTTACCTGGCTGGGCTAAAAAAAGAGGCATAGAAGGCTCCTTTGCCGAGCTGTGTTCAAACAAGGTAACCTTGGCACATTTGTAATCACTTTAACAAATAGTTATAATTCACATATTTTGCCTAAAACATACAATGTTTTTTGTAATACATTTCTTGTAGGACTTGAAGAAAGCCATTCAGGAGGATATTCTGAGACTTGGGAAGGAAGGGGGGTTGAAGTCTTTTGAACAGGTTAACTTTCTATAATGTCCCATAATTGAATGAGTTTTTACAAAGTTATGTGTTTTTTTTTTGTTTTTTATCTAGCTGTTTTAAGAGGCTAATAATCTCTTTTCTGTGATATATTCTGCTTGTGCAGGTGCGAGACATTGTACTACACTCCGAGATGTTCACTGTCCAGAATGGCCTCCTAACACCAACCCTCAAGGCCAAGAGGGCTGAGCTCTGTAACCACTTTAGAGAACAGATTGATGTTCTCTATGCCAACATCAAGATGTGAACCCTTCAGGACAATTGAGGGAAAGGTGACAGTTATTCTGGATTCATGGCATGAACTAATTACTGTTCTGAATGCACAGCTGTCAAGGTCTCCCTTTGAGTGATTTCTTGTGTTTTGTCAAAATAGCACAAACTAACAGGCTAATGTTCCAGTTTGTAAGTGGAGTTTGATCCTGTTCACTTGACCCCGTCCCCCCACACACAAACCTAAACCGATAGAACCTCCAACCAAACTACAGGACATGACCATATCACTTTGTAAATGTTTCTATATTTTGCCTTGTCATTTCAAAGTTAATGATTTCAAAACAAAGAAACTGCACGTCTGTAAACTATGGCTATGAGGGTTATGAGGCTAATAGAGAATGGAAAGGAGCTTCATTCATTCCTTATTGCCCTTTGAACATAGGAATAGAGCCCATGAGGAGGGTGTCTGGATTTTATTCAATGGGGTGTCAGAATCGCTTTAAATCTCCCCTTTCTACAACATAGGATTATTCAAATAGGTTACAATTATATTACATCAACCTGTATATTACATCAACTAGTCTGTACTCAATAACAAAAAAACTTTGTTTCAGTTGGACAAACTGCCATTACTAACAAACGATTTTACAACTATGACATTGTTAAAGCTTTGGCTATTTATATCTCTATTTAATGTTTTGGCAATTCTATTTAAGTTGATATTTAATGTCATCATTGTAGCTGTACATATGTTTAGAAAAGGTGAATTAGATGACAAGGAATAAGAGGGATAATGATTGATGTTTGTGTGCTCTATTTTCTGCATTCCCTGACCATGTTCCCTGTACTAAAGGTAGACAACTCTTGTCTAAAATCGATTAAAGGTATTGCCAATAGGAAGTAGAATTCTAGCATTTGTGCAATGGAAATCCTGACTTCAGCATATAGTTCAAAAGCTTGACTTTGACTTTCATACACTGCAGGGATAAAAGTGAAAGTGCATTACTTTGTTATTGCACATTCAAACATACAGAAATGCCAATATTTCTGCTTGAAATGTTTGTTTAAGTGTCCTTTAACATTTCATTGGCTTGTCTTAGTCAGTATGCGCAGCTACCATTAGTGGCCTCAATATAAAAGTTATTAATTCAAAAGGATTAAACATCTGACTGTTTCTATATACTATAATTAAGCCGTTTCATACAGGTGTACAGAAAATGTTGTCTACATTTCACTGCTAATACCCCAGATAATGATCTGATTTGACATTTATTTTATTTTAAACATTTAAATTCATTCAGCATTTCAGTCTTATTGAAAATAATTTAAATTCATGTTTTTTTTTTCTATACTTCAACGTTGTATCATGCACGTTAAAATTTGAGTGTCATGGTGGTTTCTCTGTGTTACTGATTTGTCATATATGTAGGTATATTATTTTTTTTAAGGCATCACAGGGCCTCAACTTCTCTAAAACAGTAAATTTTTGGAAAGACATTAGTCACATTTATTTAATTACAATGGGGTGGCAAATATTAGATTTTTTTCCCTGATATCTTTAGGTATTAATAATGAAAATGGCAGGATTTTCTGGATAGGGTTAAGGGTTTGCAAGGATGCTATTTACTCAGCTGTATCAAATAAACAGTTGTGCTTTGAATCTGTGCAGTCTTGTGTTCTGTTTGACTGTTGAGTTTATAAATCTTTCCCCCAAAAAATTGATTCGCAGAACCAATTCAACATCTTCAGCAATACGTTTTTGCCTACTAACCTTATTGGTGGATTTCCCAGTAAATAAAAACATTCATTTCTTATGATAGTCAAAATCTGTCATGTAGTTAAGCAAAAGCTGGTCCGAGACCTCCTCTTCATTCTCTTCAAAGTCCTCTATAAGCTCCAAATAGGCTTGATCATCAGTGCTGTCACTCCAGGAATCAGCTACTCTTTCCTCTGAATAAGTTGTGCACTGCTGGGCTGGATCTAGTCCTGTTGCTTGGTTGAGTTTGATGTTGCCTAGATCATCCATCAAGTATTCTTGTTTTACCTCGTCCTGGTAGATAACACATTGTAGCATCAGACACTAGCAATGTATAGTTGTCACTCAGACTTGGATTTACATAAAATTATACGTTTTTTGTAAGAAAACACAAACATCTTGATGTTGCCTTAAATTATGTTATGAATGCAGTAGTACCAATGTTTACATTGATATCATCTGTATGTTCAATTGGCTTTTTTTCAAGTTCTGGAAATGGGTCTGCCAGTCAGAATGTTGAAAGACATTGAGGAAACTAACCATTGTCATCAGATAGCTGACACATATTTCCTGTGGTAGTGGGTAACCTTGGGGGAAGAAAAAAAGATGTATAGTTCATTATACAACTTCTACAGTTGAAAGAAGCACCCTACGCAAATAAAAAATAACCTCAAGATCTTTAAATACCCATTTCTTCTTCAACTAATAAGAAAATAACTACAGCCTGTGGGAGCTGAGTAGGAAGACAACACAGAAGTGGATGATTAGGATCAAGGCACAAAACAACCACAAACAGGAGGAGCACTTTATAAACCAATACAGAAATAAAAAAGCAGGTATGCCTTTCTGGCGAGGTAAAGGCAGGAACTATAAGGCCTGAGAATACAATAAAGCACAAAAAGGGGTTTGACCAGGGTTTCCTAAACTAATCAAGCATTTGGAAGAAGTACAGCAGTTGGACTCTGGTAATTTGTGATTCCTTTGGCAACTCCAATGACAGCAACGTATCGTTTACAGTGTGCGCTGTAAAAGTCAAAATATTATTTTGCACAGCAAATTAATTGCTAATTCCTAAAGAGAAAGGTTTTAATAAGAAAAGCAGAAAATACCTATGGTACTGTCTTAAAAAATGTGTCACCTTAATGGTTTTTTTAAGTACCATATGCAGTTACAAACATTGTTAAAGAGAATTCAATTAAAAATTCTAAATTCTGAAATGAACGGTATCAATTTGAAGAAACTGCAAGTTCCTTTTAAAATGCATTTTTTTTAAAGTTCTCGTTTTAAATTATTGCAGACTATAACACTGTATTCTTTTTATTAAGACAAATGTCATTAAAAGATGAATGGAATATACATACTTGAAGATCGGAAGTTCCTGCAAGCAGGATCATGACATTTCTGGTACCACACTTCCTCTTTGAGATTGACAAGAATCCTGCAAATGGAAGAAGAATGCACACATAAGGGCCAGGGCCACAGTGGAGGAGTGTGCTATTTCAATACCCTGATATACATACAATATAATACCATACATAATAATAATAACAATACAATACATACCCAGATCCAGACACTCACATGATATTGTTGCTTTTATGAAACCTTCCAACATTCTCACACCAGCGATAATTCAGGATGTCATAAACAATCAGTTGTTCAGTGACAAAGTAGTGCCACCTTCTTATGCCTGTCAACGAAATATGTTTAGATCTTTAGACAGCAGCACTTGAACAAATGTTGCACCTAGACTTAATTGTAATAGAAAGTCACACACTTCCTTGTATGGCCTCCCTTTTTACCACAGTGAGAACAAAGTTGTCAACTTCTTGATGAGGAGAGAACCGGAAGCCATCCGAATAGTCTGTTAGTGAAGAATGTCCTAGAGGTTATTTTTGCAAGAATGAACTAATTTCTTTATAATTAGTTTAGCCACAAACAAAATACTATTTTAGGGATTTGGTTTACCAGAAGATCTTGGGGAACCTTGTCGGCAACATGCCACCACATTTCCACAGTCACTTTCAGCATTAGAAGCATCCCATGTAAGAATCCTCTGACCTGTATAACTAAAAAAATTAAATAAGAAATGGGGAGGCAAAAAGATAACAAGGTGCTGTTGGCAAGTCTAACTGGAACATTACATAAGTATGATCATTCCTCTACTGTACCTGACATTGCTGATTAAGGAGGCCAAGAATAAACTCTCTTCTGCGGGTATGTTCCTCTCGGTTTTGGGTACAAACTCATTGTCGTCTGCAACCGTAAATGCAGCATTCTTACCTGCCTTTGATGACTTGTAAAGGCGGAAATTTCTGTTCTTGGTGTACACACCTATTGTCATCAATTATAAAAACTTATGGAAGACTGAAAATTGTATCATTTTCTAATAGCCACAGTTCCAAATAATTTGCTAGACAAACATTTGACCTTGAAAATAAGAGGTGAAGATCTCCCTCACCCAGGTCAACAAAGAGACTGTCTTGGCCTTCCTTGCTTTTCACAAGAAGGAAACTAAGGTCTCTCTCCTCAAGTCTCTGCTTCTTTGCCTGAGGTCTCGCAATTGGCCCATCAGCCTTTCCAGGGCTGTTGTTAACTAGAGTTAGGACAGATGTGATTTTTCAAAAACATTATTGAAATGAATAAATCAATGTGATTTATGTTAACAAGAATCTATTGACTATTAAGTTCAATTTCAGTGTGTTTCAATGGGTAAGCCTGGAGGACCGTGCAAACCTTTAGTTTTGTCCTCTGAAACTCCTTCCATACGAATGGAGGTCTCACTTCCTCTTTTCAGAGTATTTAGAGCTGGTTGTAAGATTGATTTAACGAATCGCCCTTAAAAAAAGTCAAAACGTTTTGTGAAATTACGGACAGAATCTAAACAATACTTTAATATGGCTGTATATAAAGTAAATGAAACGTAAGGAAAGGCCTATGATACTGTGACCTACCAATATGGATGTTGTCCTTAAAAGCTTCATTTGAGAATATAAAGATGAGATGACGACTGAATTTCTCCCTTGTGCTTGAATCAAGATTGAGCACATTCTTTGCTGAGCACACAACCTTGTAGACTTCCATCAGCTTCTCACAAACATACTGACAGAATCATACAAGACAGATTGATCCAGAAAAACTGTTTATGGACCTGTGCTTGACCTATATTTCATATATATTTGTGAATGCTAGCAATTTCTTTAGCAGTCAAAAGTTGGTCAACCTCATTTTAAGAAATTAAAATTTTATGAGTAAGCTGTCCACCTGGATGAGAGACGATACCATTGACTTCCCGTCTAGTCCTTCATTTGAGAGCCGGTAGAACTCCAAGTCAAAATACAGCTTACAAACCACACCCTCCTGAATCACCTCATAGCAATGCATTAAAGATTGCCTATAAGTTCTGGTGAGAGTTAAACAGAGAAGAAATGTGAAATGTATTACATTGCATTTGCATCCACCGAGTAATGTCTTTGGAAAGGCACTTCTATTTGAACCACCTGTAGTAATGCCATAGTTCACTGTAACTTGTGACCAAGTACATCCGTTGACCCAGAGAAGCTTGTTCCTTTTCAAGTGCAAAAATATGCACGTCCTTGAAAGCAAAGTGAGATTTAAGCCATATTTCTGTCAGTTCCTAAGAACAACAACGAAGCGCATGCTGAACTTTAAGTACCTCTTTGCAGCTCTTGATAAAGTTGATGGCCATACTTTGACGAGGGAAGAGCTTCCAAATTGAGGAAGGTTGACATGGCCAAAGTTTGGGTTTGTAGCACGAGGCCAAAGGTCTTTGTTGGAATGCCTTTGCACGCAACTCAACCTCCTTTAGTCTCGATTCCCACTTATGCATTCTGAACTAATGTACACCCAACTGGTTGTGTCAGGAAATACACCCGTGTTCTTAAACATCAAGAAAAAGACAATAATGTTATAACTATACAGTGGTCCCAAATCATGCCATATATTCACTCTTCATTGCATAACAGACTCACTCCTCTTCGGCTATTTATTGTGTTGAATTTTACTTTAAATCGGTTCAGTAAACGCTTATTTAAAGAGAACGTGCGATTGGAAATCCACCCAGCAGATGGACTACAAACGTAATAACACCAGTGATTTAGAATACGATAACATTGGAAACTGATTGGAGACCAGATCAAATGTCTGCATGCTTAACGCAGTGTAGACTGCATGACTGGCAAGAAATTGTTATACAAGCAGCTAGACTCTAGCTGCTAGACCAAAACTATAGCTACCTGACAAGCGCGCGAAACTTCGCAATATTGTCCTGTTTGAAAATAGACGCCGAAAGTCTAACTTGTCCTATCGTCTGGATAGTGTCACAGGTGACAAAAAACTGGTCTAGGTGGTCGATTCTGGGGTTTCAAACAAAAAGTACGAGTCAGACATGAATGTCTATGATATGAAATAACACATTATCGGTTCAATGTCGTTTAACCGGTAAAATTGTTTACCGCAAGTCATCATGGGATGTGAAATTTTTCCTCTTTTGACTCAATATGTGGAGTAACAGTATGTGTGGCTGCTCGATCTGTCACAGTACCCGATGTGTTACAGGGTCGGTTGAACTAAAATTAACTTCCGGCGCGTAAATGTACGTAATCATGTAGCGATATCTGTATTACCCTAACGTTGCGCGTTGTTTCGGTGTCGAACGCATATTTGCGAAAGTCTTGTTATTTGTTACACAATTACATGTACTTTACGTTCTAAATCTGTTAGACACAAAACTACTCAAAGTAAACTCATGCATACTATTAACATTGTGTATCTAGTTTTAAACTACTCAAACTACTAGTAAAATGTGATGTCATTAATTTTGTTCCGTTTTCAAAGCGGAGTATGCCTGTGATTGTCGTTGTTAACAGGCCAAAAAGCTTTCAGACTGTTGTTACAGGACAATGTTACACATAAAACTTAGAAATGGGAGTCGAAAACTCATCATAAGAGAAAATGCTTACAAGTGAAAACGCTTCACATCAAAGAACCGCATAAGATAATTTATATTTTCCTTTTGTGCTGGTTGTTCAATTATGTGATAATCTGCCCCCACACTAGAGAAAACAGTCTTCAGGAAAGTTTGTATGTATAATCAGGTTGTAACAATTAAATGGTAGATATAGCACAATCATGGAAAAGGTCAATGTGACATGATGGTTGCCCCAGACTCATGGTCCTGCATGGACCCTCATGTGCCAACAACTTTGCTACCTTAACAGAGGTTGGAGTACCGTTAGTTTACTCAAAATTAAAATCAGAGCTCTGGCCAGAATTCACATGTAACGCTAGGTTGCATGATCAAACTAGCAAATACTTTCTTACGCATCGGACATTCCACGAAGCTGGTAGCGTTACTTATTACGCATCAGAGAACTAGGCTAGGGAAGTATTACTATATATGAGGAGCCCCGATGAAGCGTGTCAAAAAAAAAGTAACTAAGAATAAACTTGCTTCAAGTAAAACCAATGCGAAAGACTGTGAAGAAACAGATTGGAATATTTTTAAAAAGTTATGTTTAAAGTCTATTTGTCGTAATATTGTTTAATATGAACCACACATTATCACAAAGTAAAATATATTTACAACGTTGATGTTTTAGCCCAAAAAAATTTAAACGAATTTAATGTGATGTTGCCTATCTAGACACTAGAAGTTATCACGTTTTTAGCAGAGTGCCGAAAGCAAACGCTAGGTCGACGGACTCCGGAACATATCGGACACAGTGACAGATCGAGTAGTCTCAGTATGCATGTTAGTTTTATGATGGTTTTTGCTGCATGATTTAATTAATGACTTTTATTATTAAGACATGCTGCATACGCTGAAATAAGCTTAACTGCAATGAGACAGTCTTGCATGGTCTCAACGATATACAGCAGTATGATTGTATCAAATAGCTTTACCTTTTCTAGAGATTTTTTTCCCCTAAGTTGTTAAATATGAATTCATTAACAAAAATTGTATATTACAAGATAAAGCATATATTTTGCTACATCACATTTGTAGAAGTCAGGAGCTGTTTAACTTTGCTCAACTGCAGGTAGTTTCTTCCCACAAGCCATAACAGGCTTCCATCGGCGGATAGTAGAGGGGAAAAAGCTCACTTGTTTTTTCCTTTGTCATGGGAAGGAAATGGGAGTTGCTGAGAGGAGGAAAGGGGCTTGGTTTTCTGCAATCAGTTTGCATTAGTGGGTTTAAAGAAAAGTATGAAACAGTTTGTGAAAGATACTTGATTCTTCTCTTCTGTGATTCTAGTCCCATAAGGTAAGATATAAAATCTTACTAATTCTAATTTTGTGGTATATATTTAAAATTTAGCTGTGTGTTTGACCAATCATTAGTTCACAGTAGTTGTGGAACAACAATTTTTTTTACCTAGTTTATCTAGTTTCCTAATAGCAAGTTATGTAAACCATATTTGTATCATATCATTATTTTAAATATTTTTTCTCTCTTATCTCTTTAATGGACCTTTGGAGATTAGAAGAGAATAACCTCCTGGATATAATGTTGGGTCAAACAGCTAAGAGTCTTGTACTAATCCCAATTGCTTTTCTATATAACGTGGTATGTTGGAAGGTTTTTCACAGCTTTGGATATATTGCCTTTTTTGGTTTGGTTTGTTTAATCATCTAATCTACTGCAGGTTTTTGGAGATAGAAACCATCTTGATATGTCCCCAAATGCTGTGGATGACCAGTACCATGGGTGTCAAGATCAAATGAGAAACAGTATTCTCACAGCTGACATCTTAAAATATGAACTACACAACAGCTATGAATTTAAAACTGCCTGGGTGGATAATCTTCGTAAATGTAATAAGGCAATTGCTGGAGGTAGCATGCATCATACTGCTGCACTACTATCTTACAGACACGGGACTAAGACATTCAGGCAGAACTTTAACGAAGAAGTGGAAAGTATGGGTACTAATGTCAGCATCTATAAAAACAACTTCCTGTTTAAGTCTCTCCATTTTCTGCTAATGGATTCTTTTATGCTTTTGAGTAAAAAAAAATGTCAGTCAGTTTTTCGTGGCTCAAGCAACCAGTACATGGCATTAAATGGTTCAGAGGTTAGATTTGGGAGGTTCACCTCGGTTCATTTTGACTCTAGCCAGGAAATAGAACACGCCGTGTCAGACGACGGAACCTTTTTCAACATCACTTCTTGTTCTGTTCTTAACCTGGAGGCCAATACATGCAGCGAACCAGGAGAGATTGACCTTCTCTTATCCCCAGCAGAAGTTTTCAATGTGGTGGCAGTTAAAGATTCAACAAATAAAGATGGTGATCAGTACAAGGAAATTGTTCTGGTACACTCAAGGTTTCACAGCAACCACAACTGTTTCCTCTTTCCTCAGTAAGCACGCGTTGATGTTCATTAAGATAATTAATAGGTGGTTTATTAGACATTGACAAATAAGAGAATTTTCTCTCAAAATATGAGAATTTTGACTATTATAATTTTATTTGATCTTACATGGATAACTCCAGTTGTGTCAGCCATTGATGTCTATTGTTTATTTTTATTTCACCAGGTCTACGGCTGCTGACATTTTTGGCCAATGGTTGAGCCGCAGTGTGTTGGTGCTAACAGCTTTGTGGTTTCCTGTTTGTTTGTCTGTCTGATTCAACAACAATAGTCCTTTCAGTCACGACACTCATGTCATTTGTGACCATTTATCGCATAATGAAAAAAAAGAAGATACTTTGTTTATCAACAGTTTTTATAGAAACTGTTTTATACTCTCAACATTTTTTAAAGTTGTATATACATACATAAGTAGGATGGTTTTAGGCCCATGTTTTGTTGTACACATTCTAACATTAACTACTGGAAAAATAAATCAATATTGACAAAGGTTTGAACAATTCATACACTGGTCTAAAACAGATATACTTGTTTTAAGTGAGTATAATAGATTGATCATATTGAATTTAGTGAATTATACTTGGGAGGAGCCAGGTTATTATCTGTGACAGAGCATCCTTAACTCAAAAGAAAACTTTATTATGAAAGACAAATATTACATTTCTGACTAGTTTTAAATTATAACAAGGAAAATATAAGAACATTTAGTTTGTTTCTTTTTATGGATGCGTTTAACATTTAAGGACATGGTTCCAGTTTACTTTTGTTCCTAAATGAAACAGGTGAATTACTTACAGCATGCTATAGGATAAAATAAAAATGTTTGAAGTTCCAATAGTGAACAAAACGGTCTAGTGCAGAAAAGTCAGGCCAGAGAAGTGATTTCAGACAAAGTGTGCATCATCATCTACTCGATTAATGATTAAAAGATAACGGATTATCACTTTATTAAATCACAAGTGTAAGGCAGAAAAGCGTTTTTACTGACAGATAAAGCTTTTATGTATTCTACATTTTCGGATTACATGACAATCATAGTGTGTGTGTGTGTGTGTGTGTGTGTGTGTGTGTGTGTGTGTGTGTGTGTGTGTGTGTGTGTGTGTGTGAGAGAGAGAGAGAGAGAGAGAGAGAGAGAGTGTGTCCGGGGATATCCACA